>JAVQKG010247290.1:0-13749 GCA_036025885.1 Hypseleotris bucephala
GAATGTGAGAGAAGATCTATGGTTTGAAATGCTTAGTTCTACCCCAAACACAATTCACTAAACTCTTATACATCAAGCTTCATGTGGGCTGATAACATTCAAAGAAAACAGTAAACATAGAAGTAATAGCTTTTTTAAACATAAATCTAGCTGCAATAAGTGCAAAACTGCATCTGCCAAAATCCTGACAAACTTAACGGCAGATTGCTTCATATAAAAAATAAAATTAGAATAAAATAATAATAAAATATCAACTAAAAAAAATGGATGCAGGCCAGATAAATATCAGTCGGGACAATTTTTGCCCCCTGACCAGCAGCTGAATAGGCCTCAGGTGTAGCCTCTAGTGTGAGTGTGTACAAGTTGACATGTAAGGGAATTTTTTTACAGTCAGCCAGGCCCCTGCACAGAGGTGAAAGGTGAGGAGGAGACCCCAGGGTGTGGAGGTCCAGGTGAAGCTGCAGGTCAGGTGTGTGTTAATTACCTGACCACAGAGAAATGCTGCTTCTGTCTTTCTCCAAAAAACGCTGACCAGGACCCAGCAGATGCAGCTAGAAGGACATTTTAGAACTGAACACTGATTACTCTATAGACTGTGTTCTGCTAGAGACCAAAAGCTGTAAAAAGTCATATGCCAAATTTGTGAAATAAATTATTCTTATTTCATTTTATAATTTGTTTTAAGATGACAATATCAGTTTTAAAACTACAACTCACAATTCTAACTTATACTGACAAATAGTTGTGGGTTGTAGCATAAGACAAAGATTTTTAGTGAGTGTAACAATGTAAAACTTTAAGTCTGAAAATGCAAGTTCAATTTCTGCTGAATCTGCAATTTTTCATGCAAGAAATCACATTTTCTCATGTTTCTCAACTGTGGCTCATGGTACAAGAACTGGCTGCCATGTCTGTTTGATGTTATATTGTCAGTAATGAACTTTGTGAAGTAACTTATTGCAAAAGTTTAAATAAATAAGTTTTGCATGAAAAGAAATATCATCTTTGTTGTTGCCATTAGTGATTTTTCTGCAGACAGTAGATCAAAGCTGTAATGCCTTTGTGGAAAAACACAACAAACACTGAAAGAACTTTTCACATTATCTTTGTGCATGATACAATATTTGAAATACATAGCACTTTAGCACTTTTATCTTTCACTTCACACAATGAAAATTTAACACAAAATGAATATACTTCATCACACAATGTCATATTATATATTTAAATATTATCATTGGGCTGCTTGGCTTTGTGAAGAAAAAATGTATAAGAATGAACTGATTTTTTTATTGTGATTAACAACTGTGTAATTGCCTAGTTCTGAGAATCTTTTTCACATACGTATAGGAGCCTCAGCGACTATGGGCATTAAGCGGGGTACACCATGGATATTACAGTTCCACGCAGGGTTGACACACAGAAACAAACACTTTCATGTTTATTCACTAAGGACAATTTATTTAGAAGTCAATTAGCCTATATTACATCTAATAGATATACTACACTTTACAACAGAAAAGTTATGCAGTTCAGATTTTTATTTATTTATTTTTAACTCAGTCAAACTAAGTTTAACTTTGTCAAACTTTATTTCACAAGTTTTCATTTTTCCCACATTTTGTTTGTCAGTTGCGATGGTCACTGTTGTTTACTGCCCAGGCTGCTAATTCTCTGGGTGGGTGCCTCTGTTCCCACGGTTACTGCCCATGTCCCACCCCCTGGCAGAGCGCTCGGTCATTAGCACTAGGTGGCAGCGTAGCAGAAAAAAACACCTCCCAAACTGTCACTCAACCTACAGCCAATTCTATTTCCCTCTCCACATGGTAAAATTGGACAAGTTAACAGAACACTATGCAACCAGTTGACTTAAAAATACTAAGCAATAATTTTTAAAGCACCAAATCACATAAATATTCGAAAATATAATATATAATAGTGCTTGTCTGGCAGTGTGTCAACCCAGCGACTAACAGGGAATTGTTAGTAGAAACTAAATGATGGAAATCTACTATTTAAAAAATATGTTGAATTAATATGAACCTACTATACTCCTGGTTTGCAGCTGTTTTAGGTTTAGAGTAACACAGTATTGGATAGTAAATCCCTTTGCTTCAGATTACATTCCTACATTTAGTTGTATTGTGTATGTCAAAAACTTTATGCAAGTGTTTCCAGTCATCAAAATACTTATATTTAATATCAATATTGCATGTTTGATCTCGCAGCCCTGTTGCCTTTTTATCCTCTGTACTCTCCATGATATCTCTAAGGACTCTCTAGCTCAGTTACAACCAGTGACCTTGCAGTGTGTGGTGGATCTCACTGGTGGAATGTGGCTCTACTGACACCATGAAATGGAGAGAAAAGCACTAAATGATTAATGTTGTTTGCTTCTTAATGGATGGAAGACATATTCATTTATTTGTACTAGAAATACATAAATACTATATAAATTATTTATATCACATATACATTATGCTTATATTTCATATTAATTTATGTCAAAGAGCTGTGCTAACACTCGCAGGGATGCTATGCCTACATTTCCTGCTAATACACATTATTGCACATTATTCACATTTAGTGATTTGTATTTAAATCACAAAGATCCCTCTAACTCTGGAAAGCAGGTCCCAGATAAATTCCATGTCTTTATGTTTACCAGCATACAATAGCTTCACTGAAGCAGCCGGCAGCTCCGTGTTGTAGTGCTTGTTTGGCAGCTCAGTAAACCAACAGTGTTGAGTTTCCAGAAACTCAAATGCTTTGAGATTCAGAAGTTAAAAATGCACAGTGGACTTCTGGACGGGGCAGGGACTTAGATAAAATTATAATTATGACATAGTACCCACTTAATGTCACAGAAAATAGACCAGAATATCATTTTTATTCATTAAGAAAAAATGATACAAAATTTCTGGGCTTAGAAATACTCTGCTGTAAACATACATAAGTGATTATTTGGCTCTCCTATAAACAATAATCACAAAACGTTTTAGTCAAACTTTGAAGATAATTTGTCTTAATTTTGTAAAAGACCATTAGACAGGGACAAATATAATGAAATATTCAGTGCAGCCTGGCAGAGCTGTGCAAATGGCATGTGAAGGCACAGGGCTGAAGATCCAATCTGTCACTGTTTACATATGAATGATTCATGGAGTTGTGACTGAGCGCTAAGGAGCCTTTATTGATTTCACATTTTGCAGAAACAGGAACATCTTCATGTCGGGGAAATCCAGACAGCCATGCATCTTCTAAAGCTTTAAAGAAGGAGAAAAACAACAACAGTCCGTGTGTTCTTGGATAATATATACGGATACTGAAAAGGTTATGGATTATGGACCATCTGACTCAGCTAGAATTCCCTATTGTGTATAAGGAGGGATTACAGGTTTATTAAAGGATTTAAGTTTAATATTTTGGTTTCAAGAGCAAGCTGCATGTGTAGATCAGCCACTTTTTAAACACTGGATATTTACATACAATGTTTGCTCTTAGAAAACATGTTTTAGAGCCTTTACAGTCGGTTGTAAGCCTAAAATGTACTCAATGCTTTTGCTCATTATCAACATGATTATTTTCTAGCCTAAAAAAAGTTAGTGTGAGCTGCTAAAGTAATTATATAAGATTTTCCAGTGCACACATGATCTGCTCATCATTTAGGTATGAACGGCATGTCCTTTTTACATTTGAGCGAATTAAAAACTGGCCTAATATTAGAGCAGCATAACGACCAATAATTATGCCCTGATGATGTTGATCCACCATCTTCATAAGGTTTAGATGAAAGCTGTTCCTCTGCTGAATGCACATGGCAACAACATCCTAACCAAGCTAATCCCTGCAGTAAAGCTGATTAGAAAACTGGCAGCACTCTGTCTTTACGGTTACACTCCTAAATTGACTGTATGAGCAAAAAGCACTGCATGTTGATTTGTGGAGTTATTTTCTCAGAGTTGCATCCATAAGACAAGGTCAAATGGCTTCAAAACATTATGTCAGGCGGCTAGCGATACAGCAACCTGGTACAAGTATCAAAGGTCACCTAAATGATGAGTCAGTCCATCATTGTAATGTTAGTCAGAGCAGTCCCCGCGGCAAAACTACTCAAGCAACCATCGGCCTTATGTGATGGGATAATGGCCAGTCTTCGCAGTGCTGACACATAGAGACACACAATGACCACCATTCACTTTTACAATCAAAGTCATTCCCTTGGTCATTTCAAGCCACCAACATGCATGTATTTTGGAATGGAGGCAACTGGAAATATACAACTCAAGGTACTGTATATTATTTATGAAGAAAAACATTAGGCTCAGGAACATCAAAATAAATTAAATAGCCCCTTTAGGAATTTACAAGGTCATACAGCTATGCCACATGACTTCAAAAGAAGAAAACATTATGTTCAAATTTCTGGCAGCTTGATTTCGATTGCCTTAGTTCTTTGGGCATCGGGATGATTTAGAAATCCATGAAGAACGTCTTGACTTACACAGACCCGGGGCATGCATTTGTCTTGTTGATAAATTTCTGACCGGGGTCTGTGAGCGTGAGGAGCTTTGATGGTAATATTGGAGCTAATGTTTCTGATGTACAGTGGGAGTCAGTCTTCCATGCCAGTAGCATTAAACACATTTATCTCTCTTACGACATGCATGCTGGCTCTTTTGGGTACGCAGTCATTTATACCAAAGGCGATGACCCCACATGTTTTTCAAAGGCGATATGATGAGAGGAGTTGTCTAAACGTCCCTGTCCTCCATCTGTCTCCATTGGCCTTTGAATATGCACACTTGAATCTCTTCATCCACAGCTCTCTGGCACCAGTATCATGTGAATGGCCCTATAGGAAGCCTGCAGAGAGCACTTCACATCCTCCGCACTCTCATTTCCAACATTTGAGTGGTCGGCGATCCAGCCAGGGGGAGGAGGCACTATGGGACACGTCATTTAAAGGTAATGTATCACTGAAATATAATAAGCTAAAGGAATAGGGTTTCAGTGAGCAGGGGTTCATATCGTTTATAAGGTGCTTGGTGTCTAAAGTGGGCTGTAGTGACTGAGCAGACAGATGGATAGATTGTGAGGCTTGGATGTCAAAGACTACAACTGAAGCCCACAGTATTGGTCTTGGCCCCTTTCATTTTAGAAGGGCATTTTAATAACATAAGTTACACGCCTTATTAGAAGAATATGTTCAGTAACAGAAGTCAATATGTCAAATGGATAGGACAAATTAGAATTATACCTTGCAAATAATTCACATATAGCTAAAAGAGTAAAAAACACTTAATTGCATGACTTTATAAAAATTGTCCATTAGTTACAATCTGAGTCAGTCCTCATATCAGTTACCTGTGTTTTCTTGACCTACATGTGAGAAGACGTCATAATAATTTGTATTTAAAGGCACAGCTTCTACTATTGTCTGGATATACTGTAAGATTCATGTTGTGCAACACTGTAGGTGTTTATTTTTCACCCAAGAACACACACACTGTAAAATACTCAATATTGTAGTAACTAAAGTAAAACACACGTTTTGCTGCAGGCTGTGAGTGCCTTGAGACTGCAGACAATGAAACAAAAACAGAAATTGTCAATTAGTTAGGGCTGACCCTTGGAGACATAAACTGACAGACAGACAGTCACTCTTATTTGTGTACCATGTGATAATTTGAGTCACAATTATTTCATGTATGAAACAGGTAAGTTCAACTACTAGTATTACATAGAAAATGCTGGACATCTTTGTACATTTGAGTGAAAAAAAGTAAAAGTAGTGGTCTAGCATTATAATAGGCTAGTCTGATGTACAACTGTCTCTTTGGAGCAACAACTTGATAGATGTTAGAAAAGGACTAGATTTTCACTGAGGCTACAAGTGCTAAAGCAGGGTGCTAAGGTCACATGCCATTTCTTGTAGGAGCCTCATGTCCTCTGCTCTTCTGTGTGCGCTAATGAGAATATATGTGAAGGCCTCGCACAGAGTCAGAAAAGATGCAATCGCTCTCACTTGTAGAAACACAATGGCATCTCGAGTGCCATGGAAAGGCTTGATTTACACATGCTTTAGTGTTGCAGAGATGTTGTTGATCATGGTTTGCCAACTGTGGTCTGCAAGGCCTAACCTCCAGCCACACTCATTCAAAATAAATCTGAGTAAAGTGTTGTTGTGGAGAGGTGCATGCACTAGTGGAGAGTTAGGAGTAAATCCAGACAATATGTAATATGGATTGTAAAGGGTCCATGCAGGTGGCTTACAGCACAGTTTTTAGTCCGGGGTGAGAATATGTTGCGTTGAAATAGTTGGTTGAGACATTCTTGGCTAGCCAAGCCTTGTATTTAGTGCACTACCTATTTTCTTTTTTTAGAGATAATGAGTATCTATGCTCAGCTGGGACATGTTTTGTGTGGCTGAAAGGAAGAAAATATCATTAGGTACAAAACTCAAAATATATCAGAAACGTTTAGAGTAAAAAAAATGTGTTGCACCCTGGACTATAGCCAGGTTAGTCAAAGAGTTCACATAGAGAGACTTCCATTGAAAAAATACATTGAAAAATAGCAAATTTCAAGGGAAAAAAAATCACCAGTTGGATTAGTAGGACAGGGACCCCAGTTGTATGACTTCTACTTATTCATTCAAACAGAAGTACTTGGTAGCTGACTTTTTTTTTAAGCATTCTGGTCTTGATGACTTTGCAGCATTTACTATTCTTCTTTCAACTGAAAATGGTTTTGAAGTCCCAGCCTCTGATGTCCTTTTGAGTGAATCCACTACAAACAGAGGGCTTAGCCAGCATTACTCTAGTTTAACTGTCAGAGCAGGTATGTGTTGTAAACTGCACACATCAACAGGAAAGTGCTACAAAACCACAACTGGACAAGGCTTCAGCTCCTATTGGGGTTAGAGGAAAAATACAGGCATGGCAATACGACAGGTATCTTTGTTCATCTTGGGCCTGACAATAGAGCTGCCTGTGGATGTGACAGTCTAGTCAGCTAACATTCAAATTCAAGCCTTCACGTCCTCACCAGTATGGAATAAAGGGAACAATTGCATCACACAGAATCACAAGGACAACACTTTAGATATCCACCAGACTGGGTTTTCAAAGGCAAATGGTTTGTCTGCATCATTGATTTTAAATTGCATGAGAAACTATGGTCAGGAAATATTTAAAAACGTGACTTCAGACTAAAAAGTGTTGCATTATCTTTTATAGGTTTAGATAATTATACATATACAGTATATTTGGTAAAACACACACTAGTTCAACACTAAAACTGCTTTTTTAAAATAAATGTAGTGAACTAATGTACATAGCTATAGGGTCCCCCCTGCAGGACCTTTGCGGACCCCTAGTGGGCCCCGGACCTCAGTTTGGAAACCATTGGTCTATTCTATAACCTATCCAAAAGGTAAATAGAAAAACAAAGCAAACTCCAACCAATATGCAGAATTGGTTTTTGACTTGATAATGTCTTACATTCTGAAAGTTTATAGTATGCAAATCAGTGTAACAGATTGATTGGGTGTTTAACTTTCAATTTAAAACAATTGCAAATGTAATATCAGCTAAATGTTTATGAGATTTTCAAATCAAAGTGATTCAATGGTGTGTTCAGCTCCAGCAGTGAGTTACAAAAGTGGGGTTGATGTGCAGCAGGCGTCAGTTTGCGTACATCATGCTCTTTTTAATTAAATGTGTTTTCTTCCTATTTAGGCTTGAATAAAACCCAGTCTGCAGTGAAGTACAACCTCTACGCTGTCACTTTTATGGGCCCTTGAAATGGCAGCTTTTCACTTTCAGACATTCAGTCACTATGGCAACAACACATTTGCTGCTTGCTTTTATGAAGTGATAAGCAAGGCCTCGTCTTAAACTGTATTTTTCCAATTATTTCAACATCACACCATCTGCCTGAAGATGAGGAGCACTTCACTGATTTGATAAACTAGGGTGAAATCAAGCCTTGTTTTTCTGCATCACTGTACAGAAGGTAATGTGCATAATGAATTCAAAAGTACATAATGGTTTCGTTGCAGGTTTACAATAACATATGCAATCTTGTTCTAGTAGGAGATTAAGGTTAGAACATATTGTAAAGTCATTTATATAAAGCAGTTGTTTGAAAGGTTGCAAAGTAAAAGGGTGCAATTTACTGTGTGTGCATATAAACCGAGAAGACTTTGTACTGATAAATAAAGAAGAAAATATGTGTTTTATTTGGTGTCAGAACACAAAGAAAAATAGAGGAGCTTCTGTGCTTTTTTGGGGGTGTGATCCATTTTTAAGAAGCTGCAGTGAGAAGGGGTTAACCAGGAGCTGTAAGGCCAAAAATACACAGATTTGCAGTTTTTGTCAATGTGAATAAAAATGTTACTCTACAGCTGTAGAGGGTCTTTTAAGCTTGCTAAGGTATGGACCTCAGCTGTTTAGATTTGCCGTTTTCAACTATTGCACTAGGAGTGGTCACACTTTTGCACATTGTTTCAATAATTTTCATTTCATACAATTATTTTACATTATTCAGATTTCTTTTATATATTCAGCAATGCATGTTTGTGACCACATTACACCACTATTTCAAACCTCTTTTAGCACTTCTTTAATATACAAAAGGCTTACAATCAAGAGAGTAATAATTTTTCCTAGTTGTAATAAGCAAACGACAGTCTCTCTACTCCATAAAAGGAGTAGTAAAAAATATGGAGGAGGTGGGATCATTATCTTACAAATGGAATAAACACACAATAAACAAGTAGTGTATAACATGGCAACCCATTTAGCCCTAAACCATTGTAGCACATTTATTAGTTCGCTGAATTCCGTGTGCATGTACCATAGCGCTGCATCCATCACTCGTTCATTTAAAGTCTTGTCTGAATCCTAGAAACACACCAGGATAAACCACCCTCCTTTAGCGTCTAAATAACCACAGTTTGACCTAGAATAATCATGTAGCCGGGTCGTACATTTGAGAAAGCGATAGTACGATTTCTTTAAGTGGACCTTTTAGAAGTGCTCATCCTTCATTGTCGTGGTGGTGACAGTAAGACATGGACTCGCCTCTGTTCCCCACACTTGCTGAAATCCGCTTATTGACGTCTTTACACATGTCTCAGAGCGTCGAGAAACAAAAGCGTTGGTGATTTCAATTTGTGATTAGCTGCCGTGTCATTATTTGTGTGCCAGATAAATTGGAACATGCTCTTTTAAGGCAGTAATTTCACAAGCCTGGAAGAGCGTAGATAGCTGTACGAGGAAAATGTATTAAAATCCATTTATCTACAAGGAATGAAAGCAAGGTGGCAGGCAACAAGGAGTAATTGTTTAGCTTAAGGTACATATTAGCTTAGGAAAATGAATTTGTTGCCATGGGAAAATGCAATTTGAGTTTGAGAAGAACTTTGCGCACTGGGATTAGTGTGTGAAATGTACACAAGAAATATCTGTAATTTAGTGGGTTATTCGAGAGGATGGGAAGACGTCATATTTATATAAGACCACCTAATGAATACAGTTCCTTTTATATATTAAACAAAGAACTAAAGATGAAATTGGTCTGTTTTGATTTAATGGTTTGCACTGCACACTGATTTTGTACAACGGTCAGAGTTGACAAACTAAGCATTGTTTTGGGAGAAAACGTGATTTTATTATTTGAACATTCACTTTTTTGGAAGTAATTGTGGCTGGAATTATAGTAGTATTTCGCCAACTGGGATTTGAATGTGTGCATGTCTGGACTGCAAAGTTGCCACAGGTGGTAAAGCAGGAGAGGTACATTCTGTAGATTTCAATAAATAAAAGATACTTAAGCCCTATTGAGCACTTTCCACATATTGGTCTGGATATGAGTCATAATTTATTTTTCCTACATAATTGTCTTGTCAATTTACTACTGTTATTAAAATACCACATAAGTACACAGAACATGCTCTCTCACTACATGCTCTCTTATAGCATGTATTAGCAGTATATATTTACCCTGTCCGGTGTAAAAGTTTGACAAATTGGCTGGAGTTTGGCTGCCCAAGTGTGCTAAGATCAGCCAATTCTTTCAGGAGCCGGAAATGATGACAGGACAAAACTGTAAGTGAACAATCTGTTCCTCTGCCTGATTAGACTGCAGCCGACTGAGAGCAAGGAGGAGCACGATCCACCTCTCAGCCCAAATATATACCCATTCTGTCTTTGTCTTTGAACTATTAATAATAATTCAAGTCTCAGCTAAAATAGGGTTCAAAGTCAGAAGAGTGTGATGGCCCAGAGGTCAGCGTCACTTGAATGTCTTCCCATTTCAGTTTTGTGGGTTTACAAGAGAAAGAAAATCAGTTTTCCACTATTTTGTTGTTTTGCCTCATAGCTCATTGATTTCTGTTGTCTTATCAGGTTGTATTGAATGAAATAACAGTTTTATTCACAGAGTTTCGTCTCAATAAATATCAGAACAGATCAGTAGAGTATGTTTCATTACATTATATAAAGTATCCTCCACTCAGAGGGATGTGCAGATGCAGTTTGATTGGAGCCTATGCTCTTGGTTGTGAAATGTATAGCCTCATATTTCTGACAGTGACATGTACTGTGGTCTATCTGAAGGTCACTGATGAGCCTTCTTCACAACTCAGCCTTGGACAAGAAATGAATCAGACTTATATATGAAGTCAGTCTGTGGACATGCATACTAAATGTAGGATTGGCTTTGTGTTTCTCATAGATGTTGCAATGGGACTGCATGTTATTTTTGTAACGACAACATGAGCCAATGTTTTTGTTTATTCATTAGATCACCAAAAAAAACTTACTCTGTTGTGGTTGTTTCCTCTGCCAAGGCCCAAGCCATGAAACATACACTATTAACTAATATATAACTAGTAACCAGCACAGATCAACAGTTCAGAGGCTGTCATGCTGCATTACAATACTCAGAAATTGTTACAAATTGCCAGTAAGAAGTTTTTCTCCTTGATTCACAAAATTCTTGGAAACAGAATCAAATGTGGGTCATAGTTCAATATGAGGTTAGATCTCAGTGCTACTGTAAAGAAAAGCAAATTATTTACCTTTCTGGGTAAATTTTTAGGTAGGGTCAACTTGTATAATTATATGTTATTTATACAATAATTGCAGAAAATATCAGACTTGAACCACACACTTTGTCCACATTTCTGTTGCACAACCCATAATTTAGTGCATCAAATACAATAGAATTTCACCAAAGCTCTACTAGGCTTTACCTCCTTTTGTTTCAGTTTGCATATGTAACAAGCCAATGGGAAAGTGTTTTGTGGGAGCCCATGGCAACAGCACAACCCCAAATATGAGGTAAAGCTCATTATGTTTGAGGTGTTTCTGTGTTGACAAGATCTGTTCTCCACGGGCCCGAGTTTGAGTCTGCTGTCTGATGCTGAGCTACAGGTCGACAGGAAGAAGGCAACAGAGGAATAAACAGAATGACAAAGTCTGAGCTGAGTTACTTCTCCCAAAGGTGTGCTGAAAGGTATTCTCTATTTTGTGCTTACCTGAGTGTCTCACTAACAAGATATGTTCATTATGAGCATATCCTCAAATATATGTGTATCCTAAAACAGGGTGCAACATAAATTATGAACAGACACACATTTTCAATCCCAGATGTTGCAGAAGGATGTATTGGTCTAGACACATACATAATTTGTTGGATGCTATTTCCAGCAGGGGTTGTAACCAAAACTGCGGTCTGTCCTGTGACCAGAGCGATCATGGTCCCTGTGGGCACCGACCATGGTCTGTGCCACCACCAACCACTCATCCTGTGGTCCCTGCGCACACCGACCATTTTACAAATTAGTATTAACCACAAAATATCACAAATTACGATGACTTTGGCAAATGACAACCACTCTGCTACATGTAGGTAATGTCAGAGTATGGTTAGGAAACATTAGTCAATGTACCTCACATTGTATGTTTATTTAATGTACACATTAGACTTTTGACTGGAGGTAAAATTCTTGATTTTTAGGTTTTACTGGACAAGTCCTTACAGAAATGTTGATGACCACAATAGTTCTTTTATTGTATGTTCAGAATTATTCTTTTCCTCACAACAAATCAACTAAAAATCAACAAATTAACTCACTTTTGCTTCAGTTGCCTCCATTCTGGAATTTTGAACATTCTATATAACAAACACTTCAAAGGGTCTATATGAAGCTTTAAATTTAGCTACAGGTCACCTAGGGCTAATATATCAGAAACACACTAGATAGTGCAGTCAGAGTTGATTTACTTTTGCATGGACTTATTTGTTCACAACACAGTAGTAAGATAGTTCCCCCTGGGCTAGACTAATGGACAAGTGGCAGCCATACCATGGGCTGTCTTTATAGATATATTATATAAGAACCAGTTATAGGGCATGACACTTAACCCACATTGCGTGGTGTTCGGTGGTGGTTTGAGGGGCCATAGGCGCTGCTCATAAGTGGTCCACATTTTGGTTTACATTGTTGTTATAAAGTATGTATTTATTGACTGCATTCATATCCATAAACATATTTCACCTGTTACAGTTGTCTGCTTCCCCCAAACTGAGATTGTCCTCTTAGATATATGAGGGGCTTCCTTTGCCTGCATATAAAAGAGGAACAGTACATTTCTAAAGGCCAACTTTGATTGTCACACTGTCATTTTTATCACTTTGCACTCCCCCCAAAAAACTCTTTTAACTTCTTTTTTGTCCCATTTGCCTGCAGCCCATTCTTCCCTAAATGAAGTCACGTCTTTCCAGAATAGATGTGGCATGCACATTATGAGTTGGTCTTTTCAGTCTGAGTTTGCATCCGGAGATACTGCAGACAGACCCGATAGTACAAGGGAACATTGGAAGATATTTCTGGCTATGCGGCGTGGTGTGGAGGGTTAGCCTGGCCAATTCATTTGAGCCAAACCTTTTACTGACACACTTGGTATTTCTCATCTCATTATTTGGGCTGATTATAATTCATAGGCTATATTAAATGTCACATAAAGGCCAGGGATTGTTATGCAAATGTTAGGCATAGAATGTGTTCTTTTATTCAGATGTAGAGTTTTTTTTTCTCCATTTTTCTATCAGCTGGTTAAAAAAAGCAAATACCAATGACAGTGTAATAGACTGTTAGCAACACAATGACTGGATTATTCAGCGAAATTGTGTGATGTGGCAGTCTGTCAAATTATATTGTGTGTAATTTTCAGTTAAATAGTAATTTTGTAAAATGGAAGAAATAAGATTTGGTTTGAACTTTGAGCGTCTTCATAGAACAAAAATCGCAGCACATTTGGACAGTGAAATGTAACAATTGTTTTGACAGTTTATCAGAAAACTAGCTGTCAAAACTAAACAATACTGAAATACAGATCCAAGATACATCAGGAAGCATGTTGGCCATAGCTGTCAAATTCACACACCAAACTGTTGCTTTCGCTTCTTTTATCAATTGAATGTTAATTAATAGGGGAAAAACTGTACATGCCTCATAGAACAATCAAAAAAAGACAACCAATACATATAATGTTTTATGTCCTACATGAAAACTTTATGGTTGATATAAACTAGTTATGCTAACAGTCTACAGAGCAATCTTGAACCTTGGTACTACTGTGATATGAAATGAAACATTAGGTGTCACATTTTTCCACTAACAAGATCAATAGAGCAGCAGCATTGTTGATTTGGCTGAAATACCTGGACCTGAGT
>JAVQKG010247314.1:0-14321 GCA_036025885.1 Hypseleotris bucephala
TGTTTGTTTAAAGTGCTGTGTGCTATCAAAGTGCCATATGTGCAAGTTAAAGTGCTTAAGTGAAAATGTGAAGGTGCTTGTTACTTATTAAGTAACAAACGGGTCTGTTTGTTACAATACTGTATAGTTAGCCAGCTCAAAAATATGTTTTTATCTTTTCATCTTTTAAGGTTGTTCTGAGAAGACTTAGGATTAGGGTCAGGGTTAGAATAATTAAAAACTTGAGCTAAGATTGAATCTTACATTTTATATCTGATGTTAAGGTGAAAATATTCCACTTCACATTCAGACGATTAGGTTAGAGGCCATTATTAGTTTGCTACTTATTTGTCAAAAAAGAGTATTTCTTATGACCTCCAAAGCAGTGCAGATGCTCAATCTCCACATCTGCCACCAGAAGCCATCAAACTAGACCCTCCATCACAACTGCTGCATACTACATTTGTAAAAGTTTGTTGTAAGGAACTTCTTTCCCATCAACTCTTCAAATGGTCCATAACAATAGTGATTTTAGTATGCTCAACAAAGTTTGATCCACTTTGTAATGCCCTCATATAATCTCTCTCTGACCTCTTCTTTAATCTATAATATTTGTTAAACCTTGCTTGGGACCAAATGAGCCGTTCTATCATTTCATTTTTCTGTCAATTGTTCTCTGCAAACTTCTGCAACCAGAAACATTTGTATAGAACTGGTGGATTGATTTGAGGAGGTCCCGTTCTTTCCTCTTTTCTATGCTTCAACATGGGGAATAATTGCTGCCTACAGTATGCCTCCTGTTAATCCATATTTATGTGTCTGATTCATACAATGGGAGTCAAAGCTTAAAGCCACACAGTTTTGATGGTGGATACTTCACACACTGCTCTTTGTCTGTCTGTGTGTGTTTGTTGTTCAGCCCACTCCAGCTGGCTCACCCTCCACTGACTGACAGAGGGGAGGAGGGTAAAATAAGGTGAGGAAAAAGTATGGTAGCCTAGAATGCTTAAAATGTACTGATGTTTTGATTACAAGTTGGGATTGTGGGTTAAATCCCTACCAAAGCACATACTGTTGTTGTGTCCCTGGGCAAGACACTTAACCCACATTGTTTAGAGTGAGTGAGTGTTTAGAAAAGTGATATAAGACTAATGCATGATTATTTTTAATCCATTCTGACACATAACTATCAGAACCAGTATTAACTTTGAACTAGCTGTTGGATCAGACTACATGGACCTGCCTTAGCTCCCCCACTTGACTTACCTGTCACCTTTTTAGTTACTTTTAATTCATTTTACATTACACATAAATCATATTTTTGAGTAACTGTCCCCAAAAGCAATGCTCACTTTGTCAAAGTAGGGCAGTATAAATAGCCAAAAATAATTTGTTTTTTCTTTAATTTCTGCCAAATAGGAGGGTATTTTGAGTGGTGCTAAAAGATTATACGAATGAATGCTGAAAACATTATTATTGCTTTTCCTGTCACAATCCAAATTTAGCACAAATGTCCTTTTACCCAGCCTTATAGAATCACTTAATATTAGCCCATCAATCAATAATATACAGTGAGATACTTTTCACTGTATATTATTGATTAGTTTTGTGTGCTTTTAAATACAAAAACATTTCAAGGCAAAAAATGAGACTCCAAAGCGCCTCTTCTAGCTCAAAGCCTTTGTGTGTTTCTACCCCATCTTCTGACCCCCACCAGTCCCTGTCCGCTGTGGGCCTGCTGAGAGGGTTGGCAGCCCAGCAGAGGACTTCAGTGGGGGGTGGTCAGTGCCTGCCAGAGTGCCCCGGCCCCCCTGCCACGAAACTGGCACCATAATAAATAATGGAGCCTGCTGATAGCACTCACACGGGACTAGCCACATTTGCATCAAGCGTGGGTCAGAGACTGAAGTAGGCGTACCTGTGCAGATGAAGAACTTGGACTCTCCCACGCTCAACTCCACTTTATTTAACGATATGGACACCTGCAGGGCGGCTGTGGAGAAGAAAAGACACAATCAGTTAGCATTGGAATAACACAATGGCTTTTTCACTGTTTGCCGAGTGGATAACAGAGATTGACATTTCAGAAAGCGACATAAGCTTCTTTAGCACCATCTACATTAATCCCATTCCTATTGTGCCATCCATTTACCAGCTCCAGTGTGCTGCTGACATGCAAATATTATTCTATATAAAAGAGGGACTCAATTGTCGCCGGCTGAAAGAACAATTTATGTATTTTTTTTCCCCCGCATTTCGACTTTCAGAGGCACATAGCTGAGATTGCCGTGATAGCTTTTTCCCATTAAGGAGCGGCTGTTTGTGACAAGCTTGTCAGTCACTTGGTTTCAAAATGGATGGTTCTCTTTCTGCTGTACGTACAACTTATAAACTCCCAGATCAGTAAATGACTCTGGGTTTTATACACTACATTCTACACAGGATCAATGCTACTAGATTGGACCACATAGGAAAAAATATACCTTGATAAGATTGAAAAGAGTGTTCTATCTTCCATGAACTTTGCATTTGTTTATGGATTGTTACCGTACAAAAGTGCTACAGCAGCATTGACAAACACTCTACCGTAAGGCAAGCAGTAGAATGTTAGGAGTAGCCTTGATAAGGTCATTGCCAGGTCAGTAAGCTACTTCATCATTTGAAAAAACAACAAATCAACATTATGATAAAAATCTAAACTGAACTCTGCCCAGTGAACAAATATTAGACATCAAATTTCTGAAATTAGGCAAGACTAAATTGCTGACAGCCAACTTTCGAAAGCACACTGTAATTGGGTTTGCAAAATATCACGCAAAAGGTTTACAATTTAATATTTAAAATGAACAATATGAGCGATACAGATGACAGTTGCATGGTACCCTGGAAGCATTGTCTTGGATACAGTAATGAGTTGTGATACCATTGTAGTTTGCTATGTAATGACTAATGTCCACTCATCAGTAGGGGGTCACTTTTAGGACACACCCCCACATTCTGATATATGATTGGCTGGCTTAAATAAAACCTAATAGATGTTAATTTACTCGACAAGGATCCGGAGCAGCTCCCAGCGCCTGTCAATAATTGGGAAAATGATGGAAAGTGATTACGTGCCAATTCTCAGTGGAACGCAACATGCTCTCATCTGCTGTGAGATAGAACTGCCCATAGATGGCAGTAGAGGGGCACTGAGGGGATTGAAGTTGTCATTCAAATGTAAATAAAAGATATCAAAATACTACGTTGAGAGTCATAGAAGCCATCCGCTATTAAAACTCCCAACAAAAGCCATTCAAAATGCATTGCCGACATCTGATTGAATAATGGTCCATAACAGGTTTCAAAGCAAGGCTGAGGAGTATCTTGACACAATTGTATGTTGGAGAATTTGAATTAAGTAGGAATATGTGAATACCCACATCTCTATGGCAGCTTTTTATATTAGACCTAAACATATAGACTTGACTGGAGCTGATAAAAATGTATACGAAGACGGAGCAGGAGCAAGCGTAATATGATTGAATGAAAGGGAATATAGATTGAGATGAAAGAGGTGACGCATGGAATTCAGAACCAAAGAATATAAGGGCATCAGTACATATAGAGAAGTATATGTAGAGTATTGAGTGTATGGAATGTGTTGTGTTTATAATAAAAAAATGTATATATACAATCAGGGTTCTTGTCTAAAGTGAGATATAAATGCAGAATAATGCATTGATCCCTTGACCAAAAGGTTCCCAGGTTGAGTCCTTATAAGCATTGTTTTTTACCATTGTGAGATAGGGCCAAACATTTACAGTTGAACAGCAGGCATGAAATAGGATCAAAATGATCACGGAGGCACCACATATGCAGGCCAAAATGTATTCTAGGAAATCTGGCTATAGAACACTATTGTTGACAGTTGTGGTTTTGCCTTTGCTTGTTGTTTAAATGTTGTAATGGAAACGAGTGAGCTTTCTGAGTGGATTGTCATCAACTGTACTGACTATAATGCATCCAGGAAATGCCCTTCAACAAACAAGCAAACTAACAATTGATCTTAACTTCTTTTTCAAAGCACACAGCACAGTGAATGAAAGACTGTAGACATTGTTACATAAATATGCTAATGGAGCTGAAAGGGAGATTAATCATATGTATTTAACCCTATGGCCTTTCACAACGACTGCTTTTGACTTAACGCACTCCATTCACAGGCCTAACGCTTTTCAATGACATATCGATCCTTTCCACTGTAAACCATTGATCCGGCTAACAAAAAAGCTAGCGTAAGAATAAAAACTTCACAGCCTTCGTAGAAATAAAAACAAACCATTTTTAGACGAGCAAGACGTTTTAATTGGATTTGAAATATGACACCCGAATATATTTGTTTACCTAACAGTGTCTGCTAGGTGGAGATGGTGACTGAAAAAGATGTGCTAATTATAGCTATTTTCAGGGATGGAATGTGTAGGGCCGCGTTCACCTGCTTATTGTCAATATCTTATGAGCCTGATGGCAATTATCAGTTCCAATTATGAGCTGGGCCGAGGAGTGTAGGAGACAGGAGGAGTGAGACAACAAACAGCACCATTGATTGCCATGTGTAATGTGTGCCAGTCGATAGAGCATAGGAGCTGATGATTTCTTCAACTCCAATTCAAAATGAAAAATAAATGGAATATGAAAGGGAGACAACATATAGGTCAAAGATTGCAGGTTCTCATGTTTCCTGGTGTTCAAAGTATCTCAAGTCTTTGTTTTAGCGAGGGTTGATTGATAAAAAATTAAATAAAATACTGGAGAGTCGGGATTCATTTATGGTTTCAAAATGATGTCTTCCAAAAGTAAAGATACAGTACATAAGTTCAAGGCTAGCAGAGCAGACTAAAGTTAAGAATTATCTGACCTAGCAATCAAACCGTGAACAAATGCTAGGGTAAAAAAAAAACATACAGCCCCCCTATACTCTATTAAAATATATGATTAAGTGTGGCATTGGGGCATTGGGTAGTCCAACTGCTTTCCTACAGGCCTAATCTCAGCAAAACTCATGCAAAAAGCAGATCAAAGCCATTTTGGGCAAGACGAAACAGTAAAAACCTTAAAACCTTTTCAGTTTAGTTGAACCAACAAACAATCTAACACTGGAGCTGTTGTTTATTAGAGCCTCTATTTTATTCCCTGACATGGCAGGTACCAAAAGTTGTCCAAGTTTCATGCTGCTCAAACTAAGTGACTGTAAAACTTTGTGTACTAAATGAGCAACTGAGAAAATTTGAAATTTAATACTGAGGTAGTAATGAAGGAGAGTGAGATTGTTCTGCTGTTGAGGTGGTGATGGAGGAGAGAGAGATGGTTCTGAGGTGGTGATGGAGGAGAGAGAGATGGTTTTGCCGCTCAGTCTTCAAGGTAACCTCAAAAATAATGGTCAGAATATGATGAGAAAAATTAGCAACTGCCTTAGGAACAATGTCATTTTTTGTACAGCAAGGATTATTTTTCCATTGCGGAATAGGACCAAAATGGGGCCAGTAAAGCAACAAATGATGTGTTTTGAATGAGTCTTTGTGTTGTACTTGCATGTATTTGTGGACCTCACATCTGTAAATGGCAGTGGGCGGTTGTGTGTGTAAACGTATTAGGCAGACAGAGTAGATAGGCCTCCAGGCGCTGGATGCTGAGCTGTAATTTGTGGAGGAGTTAAAGGGAATTCTTCTCTTGAACTATACTGCAACAGTGTGAGTGCGGTGGACTGGTGCGAAGGAAAGAAGCTGATAAAATACTAATTACTTTGTTCGGTACTCAACCTGCACGTCTAATACACTTCTTCAAAGAGAAATTAGCCTCCAAAATATATATAGAGCGTACACTAGGAATATTGCTCTTGTCGTCACAGCAATCATTTCTGAGATGGGGGAACAAAAGCACTTTCTGCACTCATTCCATTTAATTTGAGGGTAGAGACGAGAGCAATTGTTTCTCCTTTATTGATTTTCCAATAGCCTTGTACCTACAATATATGTGATGTGCCAAAACAATCAAACATAATCAAAAAGTCATTACGGTTTAAGAGCTGAACTAAGCAGAAAAATAAGTTGGGAGAGAGACACCCTATTGCGGCTTATAACAAGTGGTTAAGTAGAAAGTCAATTGCCGGTTTAATCCCAAACTGATAGTACTGTTTTTTTTATTCTGTGTGGGGTCTTTTTGTCCTTTCTGGGCTCCCATTGGTTTTCTCTAGACGATATGAGCTGCTTTCACTATCGAACTAACGAACCTTCTACTTCAAGCTAAATTACATTATGTATAGACGCACAAAACACAAATTCAATGCAAAATGCTGATTTACCACCTCAAGCCCCAAGTAGCTGGATGATATGGCCAGGTCCTATCGAGGTAATTTATATGCTTCTCACACATCTTGCAAACATTAAATGCAATGTTGTCTATTGGCAAGCATTTACATATAGTCTTATAAAACTGTATCTAAAATGGTTTGAGAACTTCTGCCTAGCGAGTAAGCCGTTTCCTACTTAACCCGTGCATAGCCATAAGTTTGCCGACGTTGTTTACAAAGAGGAGGCGGGGGAAGTGAAGGGAAGAGAAAGCTGCTTCTAGTCAGCCAGCCATATCCAATTGTGCTGACATACAGTATGTGGCCATGTGTATAGTCCCATGCACTACCCACAGCTACCTATTATCTTCCCCACTTCCCCGAACACCTTCTGCTCACCGGACGCTTTCCGATTAGTGTCTGCTTCTTTAAGCCTCTTACGCCCCAGGACCTCACTTTACTATATACAAAACTAAAGACTGGACTGACTTCTACAAATGCAATAAACACACAGCTGTTGTTCCATGTGTAAAGATGTTGGTGATAATTAGAAAGAGAAGAAAAAAAGTCCCTCAAATGTACCAGCTGTACATACATTGAGCGCACATGTTGTTTATAATTTATGGCGTTTCTGAGACTGGAGTTTAGTACATGAAGCATGAGTGGGAATGCCAGATGATATACTTTTGTACTGTTCTCTCACATTAGGTTTGGCGTATTGTACAAGTTCCTCTGTTAACTGGAGGTCACTGAGCAGCTTAATGAAATGAGCCCAAGGGAAAAGAAGGGAAGTGGATCTATGGAGAATGACTAGTTCATCAAAAATGCCTTTGAAAATCTACCTTTTGTCAGGAGCGATACTTAGAAACAGTCCCTCAGCTCTGAATGCTCAGCTACCATGTTAAGGCACAATTAGAGGTAGTTTTTTTTACTCATTCAAAAACACAAGTGGATGTATCTATCATGTTGTTAACAATAGGGGCAGAGGGTTAGAAAGATTACAAAGGTAGTTATATGAACATCTAAGCTAGGACAGTGTTATATTTTCTGATCTGTACATCTATCTGCTGTCTGTTGATTTGGGCTGATTTTCCTTGGTTTAAGTCAGTTCAATTAGATAGACAAACCACAAATAAAAGGAAAGGAACCACTTAGCTTGATTAAATGGCTGATATGACAAATATAGCGGACCAGACTGGCTGCACAGTACTGTAATTTAGTCTGTTAATGGCTGCAAAATGCTATGAATTCGAAATAAAAAAAATATAGAACTGACAAAATTGCACAAAACTTGAAGGTTCCACTGTGTAAGTCACAATAAAGACATCCAAACATCTAATCTACAGTATAAAGTGGTTGAAACGATTGGATGTAACAACTGCTTTTTGCTACTTGACTGGACCTGAAGTAAGTTGTATAAAATCTGACTTCAAAACACAATGCCTTGCCTGCCACTTGACTGCCTGTAGTGAGTTAAGTCAGGCAGCACCTCGGTGAGAAGTAAAGCGCTCTTATTCCCAGAAGGGCCGCTCTGCCCCTTGCTGCGTGCACAAATTGAACACAAACCCTGTTTAAATCCGGCCCGACAGACAGCCAGCCGGGGCCGTGTCAGAGCATTCTCCACACAGCGCTCGGTGACAATGCAATCACGAGACATAATAGAAATGAGCGGGGTTAACTGGGCAGGCCTTCAATTTCAATTGGCTGCAATCAGAGTGTCCACATGTCAGAGATGAGTGAGAGGGCAGGGACACACTTCAGCCAATGACAAGGCTACAACCAACCCACACACAAACACACACCTCCACATCCTAGGTTTCTTATCTCAACGTGATACAAATAATCCCATTGCCTCTGATACCGTGCCTATATTTATCCAAATACAAGGGAAAAAACAGGCTATGTAAACAAAGGCTTATCTTCCCTGCTTCCACTGGTGACCATTTCTTCTCTATAATATATTAGGCTTTTTCACATGTTGCCCTCCTATTTTCCATTTTCTGACTTTCAAAATCAAACGTCTTTTTCATGCACGGTAACATTTTTAGCAGCAAAAATCCAGTGCGTCATTTGAAGAAAAGGATTTTTACAGAGCATTTGACTAGAAGCTATTCACAGCCTCTCTTACAACAAAGAATACAGATATATTGGTAATAATAAATAAGGCTTGCTCCAGTGATATCAGAATAATGCTTTCTATATAAACATTAGACCTTCACAACAACCTGGATGCATGGATGCTATAGAATATGCCACAGAGGTGTGAGCTTGTATTCTGTAACAAGCTGATTCTATATGGCAATGCTAATGCTCCCAAGGTCCAACCATGTCTCTGCAAAGTATTAATAAGGTCATCCATCAGGGCCAAAAGGTTCCAGTCAAATGATTGGGCAAAGCCAATTAAAATGACTAGCCATTTTTCCAAATGCAGACATGCTGCAAATTAAATATGTATTAATACAAAGCAGTTTGTGCCACTTAACCGTTCGTTGACTCCTGACTCCAGCTCTCAAACACTCGGAGGGTGGTTGCAATCTTAATGAATGCCATATGCCACATTAATATTCCTGCTATATCATTCTGCACCAACTTGCTAATAGCACAAAACATCTCTGAACAGATAAATTGTTGCAATTCATGTGACAGGATTTACAAATTGTTATAGAAGAGATAGCAGACCCACTTTGCTGCGTAAGATTGATGGGTTTATCTGGCCACCATACTTACTGTAGTTGACCAAAGAAACTGTTAATCGACTAAAGTCATGCTCAGAATAACCATAAGTCAACTAAGGCAGTATTGTGAAGGAAAGGTGCTTGTCACAGTGTAACGTGAACAAGATACAACAGATTAAGAAAAGTAAAATATATAACAACTAGAATAAAATAAAAACAAATGTTTCAGCTAATATATCTCTAACACACAAACACACAAACCAGCGGAGGTGATCACATAACCTCCACCTTCTGGCGTCAGTAAAAAGTCATTGGTCCATTTCCTACAGATTAATGCCACAAACACTTCTTTACCCTGCCTTTTAACACCTTGTACCACTGTGCCCGTCTCTGATTCTGATGTTTACTTAGACTTAGACTATTGCCACTGGATTACAAGTGGTTTTCACAATGCTCTTTTGTTGCTCGAAGGCAATGGACTGCGGTAAATGTGAGTGGGAGGCTTGCCTGCCCGATTCAAAGCACCCTGCAATTCAAGGCCCCCATTACATATTGATCTTGTGAATGAGCCGCAAGCAGATCCGCCCGACCAGAGAGATGGAGGGGGCTTTTTCTGCGGGGAGGGGCAGAAAGGAGACTCAATTGGGGAAGAGTGATTCAGTAATAAAAGCTATACTGGCCTTGGAGCCACTGTGTGATTGCCCTGGCGCTGCTAAAAGAAGTCTTGAAGTCCAACATTTGTACAGCCAAGACACATGGACCACCACCTTTGTACACTAGCAATCAAAGATACATCAGACAAAATAACAGGTTAGCGGCTTTAATTGCTATATTGCTAAGTGCAGATAAATAATTAAAGTCAAATTTGGAGCGTTGGCACAAAAAGCTTTCAAATTAAATTCCGTAGGTGGATTTTACACATCACATTTGCAAAATTGATGCAAAGAATGATGAGGTCAGCACTTCTATTTCTGCTCACTGTTTATAGAAATCAAATATAGCATTTGTTTTGTTCGTATGCTAATTAGTCCGTGCCATTAATAGAAGCATTTTCAAACACAATCTATAATTGCACACCTATATGCGTTAGATTAGCATATGATAGACAAAACAATACAAAAAGCTCTAAACTGATAGCAACAGCCTCGCAACCACCACCAAGTATTCTAACACATTTATACAAGGTAGGTGAAGTGTCTTGCCCAATGTGTGAGTGTGATTCGCCACTGCTACCCCAATAATAAGAGAAGCAACAGGATTTTTGTGTGGATACTTCAAATACCATTTTTTCAAAGTTGGCTATATATTCAGAAACAACAGTAGAACAAAGTTAGACAAGTTCTTTTCTACAGCCTCCTAGTTTATGTGTTAATTAAAGGCTTTTCTTGTCCTTTTGGTCCCCTACAGTCACAGAGGACCCTCCCATCTTGATATGCTGCAGTGTTTGCTGTCTGCAGTACTGTCCTCTATGGAGTCTCACAGGTCATCTTCACCATAACCTCAGTTCCCCTCTGAAAAGCCTTTCTGAATTCACACTTTTATGGGACAAAAGCTTTTACAGAAGTACCGGTTACTGCTTCATATAAAAAGTTTGGCTCCCTCAACAGTGAAAAAAGTCCAGTTTAATATTCTGCCAATGCCATATACACAACTTTGTTTTTGTCTCCCGCTGCGATCAACCTACCGCTTTTTGGAGCACAAGCTGTTATTTGGTCCCAGCTGGACGGTCACTTTGACAAGGTACAATTCTGCCAGTCAGCCCACCCCCAAATACACAACAACCACACCTGCAATACTATTTTGTGAGACAGACAAAGCTTCAATGGTACAAACATTAAAAAGTGCCTGTAAAAGCTATCATCTTAAAACTCTGCTAATTGGTTTGCTTTGCTTGTATGTAAGCCAAAAAATAATTACTCAGTCAATAGCACAGCATAAAAGAAGCCAGCTTAGAAAAAAAATACTTTGAATAGTCTGTGGGGTTTATTATGTGGGTTTTTATTATGGAACCATTTTTTTAACCAATCACATGCTTCCAAAGGCAAAGTACGATCTGATTGGTTGATACATCTGTACAGAATTAGAATCAAGAATAATCTGAGGGCTGATGTTAATTTCAAAATTCACACTTTAGTTTTATATTGTAGTTCAAAGTATTAAAAACAAACTATAGACTGCTACTTGTTATTGTCATAATTCCTTGTTTGTGTACAAGGCAGTGTGTGCTCCATGTGTAAGACAGTGGGATATGGTTGGGAAGGTCGTCAGATGATGAAGGGAGAAGAAGTGCATCTTTCAAACTTCGATGTTTTTGGTGAATGTTTTGTGTAACAGGTGGGATTAAATTGTCAGTGCTTAGGCTGATTATTCCTCTACCACATCCTCCTGCCTGCCTCGACATGGCCATTATCTGCTGCCCTGTGGATTAATTCAGTCACAAAGGAGAGGTCAGAGGCTCCTTCCTGGTCCAGGGAGAGGCAGCCCGGGGGATTACCAAAGGTCTGTGGCCAGCCTTTTACCGCTGGAACTCACGGGCAAAAGGTCAACGAGCACCTAATTGAAGGGCTGTATCCCGTGACAATACCAGTGTAGCCCATTAAAGGTAGAATTTCCCGCTAAGTCATCTGTATTGTAAACCCAATGACTCTCATTTGGTGATTTTTTGAATGGGCTATTGCCACACGGCTCTCAATTTAAGAATAAATGGAGATAGGCCGCTAAATCCCAATTACATTGAAATCGAGACGCAGGCAGAATATGGAAAGGATTTGATGGTACAATGTGTGCAGCTGTATAGCGGCAGGAATTCAATTACATTTGTGTTTCATGGTGCTTGGTGGAAATGAGATGTGGAGTGTAACATGAATTAATAGGAGACTGCTTTATAATATAGCCATAAAGCCTGATTCCAACCTCTTCTATAGACCAATGTTTATGGTTGCAGAAACAATAACTAGACCTTCTCCCTCAAATATTATGTTTTTACATTAAATTTAACATGGGTAAATATTTGAGGAAAAATGTATGTTTAGTTATTAGGTCTAATTTCCAAGTGACGTGACATGTATATTTGTGTACAAAGATAGGAATCAAAGCTGTAGGGCTTTCTAAATTGGTAGCAAAAGTAGCAGTGGTTTTTATATTCAGTGTTGTTTACCTATTCCTTTAGTCATAGGATTTGCGAGTTGCTGGAGCGTTGTCATGCAACTATTGGTTTATAATATTGTCATAATACCACAGTGATGATCCAAAAATTAGACCGCAGTTCAAAACGCAAACATTTTTTATTTCTTAACTCTTCAAAGCCTCTTGCTGTATTAACTTAACCTCCTACACTGCCTTCACATCCCTCTCCACCCATCAGACTGCATTTATCTCAAGTCTGCCTTTCATCTCCCTCATATTCTCTTGCTTCATTGTGCCGTGGATTGCCTTGTTCACCTTTGCTGATTTCTCTGGATACCCCTCGGTTGGTGTCAGTTTGGTGTCTGCCCATGCGTCGCGGTAACAGAAGCTCCCACCAACTGTCAGCACTAACTGGGCCAATCCTCAAACTCAGCATCCAGAGTCATGACATACACCCGGTCAAATCATATTCCTCTCCACTTTGCCTCGCTCCCCTGCTGAGATCAAGCGCCTCCGAAGCTGGTAAAAACATCCATTATGGTAATGGAAGATTTACTACTACTATGAAACCAGTGATATCGAGCTGTATAAATCAGTCCGGCTCCGACATGCGGACGCTCCCAGACATTGAAGCACACTGTTAAAAGCCCCAGAGACTATTTATTGATTACTTTATTCAATATGTTTTAAGTTCGCATTTTTGCAGTCTGCATTCTTGTGTGCAGCAAAGTAAACAAAACAAACGAAAAAATCCAACATGTTGCATAATGTAATGTTGAACGCGTACAATACAGCCATAGAAAGACTAAAGCTGTATTTTTTGTCACTCCATGAAAGATATCCTGGGTCTATCCAAACCCACAAGTGCGCTCAGATCTTCAGTGGCTGGCCTCCATGTTGCCCCATTTTCAGTAAAAGAGATGCACTCAGTCACTATGCTCCCAAAAATGGAACGCACTTCCAAGAAAAGTTAGAAAAGCTTCCCCCCCTCTCAAAAGCCTCTGTGCAGTGTTATTCTGAACCAAAGCAAAGGGTTATTTTGGTGTATTTTTTAAATCTAAAGCACTGGCAGATTTTGCGGTTTGGGGGGCTCAAGACAAACACAGGGAATGGGCACTCTGTATTTTTAAGTCCTACCTGAAATTCCTTTTGATTTGTCAGTCCACAGCAACCAGATGGCTTAACCACACAGAGAAAAGGGAAAACTGGTGAGGCATATTGGCTTTGTAATGCTTTTTTACAAAATTAAGTTCAATAATTACATAAACATATTTATTTAAGGGTTTAATTATAGGGGCGTAGAAGCTTGGGGTTCTACACATATGCCTACTTTCCCTAATGGTGGATTAAGCCTGCACAGGAAGACATAGCATGAAATGAGCAACTGTGCTAATGCTAAAGGGGCATTTCACTGGTAGAAGTTTGTTTGCAGTTTAATGCTAATGGACTAATTGATACCATAACGCTCACATAATTCAAGATGACACAACTAAACTTTTCAAAATTATTTCAACACGTAAGACCAAAACCATCCACTAAACAGCTCACCAAATGAAAAGTAGTCTGGTCTAAAAATGCTATTAGTTAAAACTCCAAATTCAATTTTTTCTGCTCGTAAATGTAACGACATTTAAAGGTAGCTGTCACTTCTTGTTTATCTTTCTGGAGCTGGCTTATGTAGTTAACATGCAGACTATCAGAGAGTGTACAGTAGGAAGTGTGAGTGTAGCACATTAAAGCACTAGTATGTCACCCATCTCAACACACACACACATATAGATACCTCCCAGTCATTGATGGATGATAGTGGCCTGTGTATCTGCATATACCACAGCTCGGCGCAGCTTTCAATTAGAGGTGTCAGGAGCCAGCACTCAGCTCCCCACTGAGATAAAGGCAGGCAAACAACATCAATATGCATCCGGAGCATTCCCTCACTCATGTCACCAGAGTCTTAGGGATATGACAATTACTGAGGCAGGCAGAGGTGACACAAGTACTACTAATGTGACCATGAAAATACTGGCAAATCAAACCAATGCAGTAAAACCCAGCTACTTGAGGGAGTAGAAGTAGAAAATGTGAAAGATTCAACGGTTAAACTTTACATTACGGCACAGTAATAATATGGTAATAGCATGGTAATAAGGTGGTAACAAATACTTAATAACCTCGTAATTGTGTGTAATTACAATTCAATTTCTATGGATTTA
>JAVQKG010247317.1:0-13568 GCA_036025885.1 Hypseleotris bucephala
CAAGCTAAACACAAGCAACTGCAAATTTGAAGCAACAATTCCCTCATAAAAGTTTAAGGAACAACCTCTGCATTTTAAAATATTTTTAATAAGTCCCCCATTTAAATACTTCAAATTGCCTTTTAACCATTTCTATTTATAACCAGCAAAAGTTCCAGAACATGCAATGCTGCTGTCCTCCATAAAAAATGTGACCATAAAAAAGCCAAAAATATAAGCTTCCCGTGATAAAGTAAAATCAGATAAAAAGGGTAAGAACAGAATCAAAGGTCTTGTAAAAGAAGGCTTGTGTGTATGGTCCACTCTGATGTGTTTCAACTGGCTGACAAATCAAGATAAAGCAGTTTAAGTATATTTCTATAATTTTTCAATTAGATCTGCTCTGTTTCATAACAATAACTTTAGATCAATGTTTTCATTGTGCCCTGGTTTCTAGTGATCTCCAAAATAGTACTAATTTTTATACAAAACACCTCCTATGTACACAGATAATCTGTTATGGAGCTGAAATCACATTGTTAATGTGGGTGGGGCTAAAGCGAGATAGGAGCCTCTGATTAGTTGAGCTGGAGTGGGATGGATTGGAAAAATGATGTTGAAACATGACGGTTTCACACAGAGACAGTCCCAAGAAAAAAGTAACCTTATCTATCAAAATTGCACAAGTAATTGTACATTTCTGTGTTGAAATGTTAATCAACAAAAGATTGGATTTTACTTTGAATTGGTGTTTTAGAAGAAAAACCAACAGCTACAGCTGTGTGCTGTGCAGAGGTACGATGACTGGGCAAGAGATATTTCTCAGGTCCATCCATAATCCAAACAAACTCATTTTAGGTAAAAAGATTCAGTATTAGTTTAAATTGATGATACAGATTTTCTGCTGAAAAACAAACATTTGCATACAGTGAAACACAAAAGGCAACTTCAGCACGCAAAAAGTAATGTAACGCAAATCAGTTTCTCCCTATATCATGTTTTGTTAATTTGAACATACAAGTGGAGCGAATGAAATGTAGAGAGTTTTTGTTTTACTATGTTGTGTTTATCCTGCAGTCATGGGGAGGGAGTTGCTATGACATAGCCTTTCAAGTGTCAAGTGTCGTGGAAATGGCATTGAGCTTGTGAACACACCTTTGGAAGGTACAATACAACATTTTACAATAGGCTCATTTACTGTAAAGGCTGTTTACCGTTTATAATGTTTATTTTCAACATCACACTTTCTGCAATGAGCCATAGACCACAGCTAACCAGCGACACAATCTCACACTAGACTTTATCTTCACTGTGCTTGTCCTTTAAGCCACGGCCTGCTACACAAGCGCAGCAACAGAACATTTACAAAATCACAAGAGATCATTGTCTTCTTTACACTCACACTTGTCTGTCTCTGTATCTCTGTCCATGGTAGTGTTACCCGTTTAAGCCATAAGCTTCCCTCTTCTTCACTCCCTTCCTTCTTGCAGTATTTTAATCTAAGCGATTGTCTTGTGATCTTTTATATATATTTTCAATTAGAACGGCTTTTATATTTCTCTGCTTTTTTCAATATTCATATAGTTGCTATATATTTAAATAGAAATATATATGTACATACTTTTTGAAAACAAACATATATAACATATCTTCTTTTTTCTATTGCGAGAGCCCTGATGTTATTATGGTTTACCATTGACAAACACTTGGAGCAACTCTTATTTTTTTGGAACGATCTTTGTCATGGGATTTAGCTTTGGGAGAATAAGAAATATTGGGGAAATATATCAACATAACATTAACATATACAGCACCATGTAAAGCTTAAAACAATTCTGCTGAAGTGACTGTATTGTAGCTTTGGGGACCACTTTGATTATGAAATATGAAATCTATTATGGTTTCTTAAAGATTCTTCACTCGACCACTCCAAGCCATTGCCATAAATAATAATAATTTGATACAAATAGGACTTTCTGTTTTTCTTGTATATATCTTTATCATTTCTATGTGTCTGTGCATATTACATAAACCTAATCTCTCAATCTGTTTCTTCTTAAGTAACTAGCATCTTAGAAGTAGGTCACAGTGACTCTGTATGGATATGATGGGTAATAGCAAGAAAGGAGGAATAGTAAAAAGTAAACTTGAAAGAAAAAAAGCTAATGTGGCACTATCATGAAACATCCAAGCTATGTTGTGTCCTACAACAGTTTGGACTGTTGTAAGACATGTGTCCTACAACAGCAAACTGTTGTAGGACACATGTTTTACAACAGTTTGCTGTTGTAGGACATGTGTCCTACAACAGTTTGTCCTACAACAGCAAACTGTTGTAGGACATGTGTCTTACAACAGTTTGCTGTTGTAGGACACATGTCCTACAACAGCAAACTGTTCTCACTCACTTCTGATCAATTTATCAGGAAATGTGACCTGTCATAACCTAAAGACAAAAGTCAAACTGTGTCATCATGAGCTCTCTAACCCTTTCACAGGAAAAAGGATATGAGCCGGGGGTCACTTTTGTTGCAGAAGCGTCCCCAGAAGGCCAGCATACATACTGATTTTAAAAAGGTCCATTGTTGGTTGTGTGCCTGCCACATGTATACATATACTGTATCTATTTACACAATTGCACTCACACGCCCATACACACATACACATACATACAGACAGGCTTGTAATTTCTGTCACTTTGATTCATTCTTATTTTTCTGTACCACACTTGAGATTATAATTCCATCAGAAAATAAACAGAAATATGATTAGAAATTCTTTCATAATGATGTTTCAAATTGAATCATCTCTCCGTTAAGTCTATTTATCATAGCATCATTTAAGACCACTATACTGCGATCTTTTAAAGAAAATTTCCCACTTCTTGAAACTGGGAGTGAGACAGCAATCCTTGTACTGCCAGCACTTAAGAGAGAGTCCATGACTCGTCAAGTTACTTAAAAAACAGTACACCATAGGTGGTGGTTATGCATACAGTAGAGCATCCTGCGATGGCACAATGCTGTGAAATGAGCTCTTCCAAAATTATTACAATAAAAAAACTAAATTTTTAACAGGTTTTGTGAAATCTACTTCTATCTTCACTGCAAAAAGTGCTTGTGTAGAGCCCAAGTGTCTTTATCAACAAATCAAAATGTGACATACAGTATATAGTTAAATTACGTTTGGCAAGTGATCTCCAGGGTGTAAAAAATAAGACAGAGTAAGATGACTAAAAAGCAAGAGACAGTGAGAAAGGCAAACCCCTGTGCTGCAGAGACCCCCTCCATACAGTAGTGTCCATGGGACCAGGCAGCCTCAGTTTGGCACAGCTCAGGCACGGACAAGTGGGCTGTGCATGCGTCTATCCATCACACCACATCAACAGTGGCTCTAGGCAAGTGCTGGCTCCATCAGAAGATTCTTAAGAGTTATAGTGATGCCAGTCTACACCAGTGTGTAAGATTTTGAGTAGGCTCCTGCACCCCCATCGCGAGCATCCCGATCTCGCCCATCCCGTCCGTCCCGTCCGTCCCGCCCTTCACGACCGTCTCGTCCGTCTCGTCCGTCCCGTCCGTCCCGTCCATCTCGTCCATCTCGTCCATCCCTCTGTTTCTGCAGTCTGCCCAAACCTGAAGAGCTGCTCTCCAAGAGAGAGTCTCTGGATCCTCCCATTTTTGAGGAAGGTCCCCCTGTGGCCCCTGCTGCCCCTCCAACAGATGAAGAGGCCGCTGCAGCACTGCTCTGGGCTGATCCTGATGAGGAGCTGGGCATAGTGAGAGTTCTCTGAGGAAGTGTAGAGCTACTGGAGCTCGCAGACACCCCTCCGCTCACAACAGCTCCTCCTGTTGCTCCTACAGAGGACACCCCAGAGGAGGAGAGGCCAGAATGGCCCATGGTCAGAGACTGCTTTGAGTCCATAGTTACATGACGGCCCTGGGAGAGGTAAGCTCGTTGAGCCAGACCGCGAATAGAGGCTTCACGCGGCGGGACCACTGGACAGGGATCATGATGCTCTGACTGCTTTCTGAAGAAGGGATCTGACTTCATGTAGAGGGGGAGGTTGCAGTAGTCACCTGTAGTAGGGAGGTCGGTTTATTTTTTATCTAATGTAAAAGATAATGACTAGTATAATATGATGACTATGAATATAAAACTTGCATGGCAGGTGGACTTACTTTTTGCACGGTGTGGTATGGGCACAGCTACATTCTTGCCACGGTCATAGTCCTGGGGTTTTGGGGGTGAGGCAGTGAATCGGCAGATACCAGGCTCTGATGGTGTGCTCATGGATGTCATGCTGTCTGCATTGTCATTGGTTCCTGTGGTCATTTGGTCAGATGAGCTGTCAGAAATGAAGCACTCAGTGATCTCAAACTTGGCATGTTGTAGATGTTCCTCCAGTTTGGCATGTTCATATGCTCGAGCCAGCTCCTCATAGGTGGAGGAGGCACTCTCTGTGGACACCATGCTGTTTCGACCCTTATCTGTCAAAAAGAAGAGTAAAGTCACCACATTTTCTTTATTGTAACAAAAGTAGCCATATCCAGTATGTATGTATTTCTGGTCTGTGAGCTGACCTGTGTCCTGTGAGAGGCTGGCGCTGTAGCTGTCACTCTCTGTGACAGTGATGCCATGCTGAGAGCCAACTGTGCGCCAGTCTGAGGTGAGAGTACGGGCCGGTGTGGAGGCCTGGCACTTGGTCAGAGTCCACTGACTGGAGTAACGGTTTCTAATGCTGTGGGCTGATTTCACACTCTTACGTGACACTGGATCTGTTAACAAATTGAAAAGATTTAAATAATAAATACTATTATTAACTGTGATGTGTCCATAAGAAAATATAAATTAAAACAACAAAAGTAACTGTTAATTGTGCATCTGTGTAACTACTGCATGTTTATTCTTATACTGTATTTGAGTTTTAAAAAAGGTGCAATGATAAACCACTGTGAATTACAGACACAATGAACAGGGACTAAAACAGCAATAGTAAAAAGAGACTTACTGGTTCCAGGACGGATATCTGACATATCAATCAAGGGACCGGAATTCTGAATGAGAGCTTGGTGGTGGACAGACACACCTGCACAGAAACTCTGAGGATTCCCGGTCTGGTTGAACTCAGTGTCCGTCACAGGGATAGTGGCTTTGTCATCACCTGCCACACAAATTACAGCATTCAGGATATTTTACAAAATCCAATTTCTGCATGACCTGCCACATGTGATGCAAAACCTCAGACATGCACACAAACACAACTGCTAGTGTTTGTTTCTCTCTTCCTCTCACCAATTTGCTTGATGCCCTCTTTGTCCTCAATCAGCAGCTGCACTCTGGGGATGTCAATGTGTAGGCGTGGGCCCTGAGGAGGCCCCTTCACTGGTGTGTCAAAGCTGCGGTTGTTTTTACTGCTTCACAGAAAACACATGCACACAGACCCACAGTGTTAAAACAGTAAAAAACACTGAGCTTACTTGCTTATAATATTTAAAGGAACAGAAAAACACAAACCTGATTAGCATCTCTGCCAAGCTTTTGGCATCTAGATAGACCAAAACAGATTTTGAAAAACAATGTAACATATTACATTTTTTTTATTGTTATTATAAAATGTACTTTTATTGTGGAATTATTACTCACCTCTTAGTCTCTTGAGTCTCTTCTCTTTGCGTTTCTTCCTAATAATGAAGAGAAGTGCAACGCCCAAAGTAACTAAAATCACTGGACATCCGATAGAAAAGAGTTTTTTGACATCATCATTCTTTTCAAGTGGAGACTTGATTGGTGGTATTGTACCTGAGGAGCAGAAGAGCAGGGTTATTTAATCAATACATGTTTATTCTGGATCTTTTGAGGTAAAATGTTTTTAATTTTAGGCCTATTTTCCCAATGCTTTATATGGTTTGTTCATAGATATGTCATGTTTCATGAATATGTTACAGCTTCATGAACACAAGCAGGAACCTACTTCCATCATAGTCCAGTGTTGCAAACTGAGAGCTCTGGTTGCCACAGCCAGCACTGTTGCAGGCTTTCATCTTCAGCTCATACCATGTCGCTTCACGCAACTCAGCCAAGAACACATCTGTGGTCGCATTAGTCCTAACATTCTGCCATGACCATGTACCTACAAAGAACAAGCATTCTGAGTGTATTTGAAGCCTATTGCTAAAATACAAGACTTGCCAACAGCAAGGATTTTGTTAGCATTGTATTGCTTTCTCATTTGGCTTAATACCTTTCGGTCGAAATTCCAGTGTCACTACAGTGATAGGACAGCCTCCACTAGCCCAGCCCTGAAGGTTAAGGCGTGCATGACTTGAGTTAATATGGGTAAAAACTGGCTGGTCCTTGTTGAACTGAGGTTCTGTCAAAACATAAAGTAAATGTATATATTATAAATAATATTACATTAAAGTAAATACATACAATGTTGCCATAAAGTGAATAATGATAATGACTTGAATATTGTCAATATTCCATTTTATAAAACAGACTTTCTAACCTCGTCCGTGGGTCTTTGCCTCAATGATCTCACTGATGCGTCCAGACCCTACACTGTTTTTGGCAGCAAGTTTGACTTTGTACCAAGTTCCACATCGCAGATTGTCTAGTTTAAAAGAACGCTCAGTAGAACTAATAAAAACATCTTTCCATTCCTCTGTGTTGTCCACTGAGTACTGCAGCACAAAGCCTGTACACAACAATCAGAAACAGAAAATTAATATGTGTTTTAGTTGTCCACTAGATGGCAGTGCTAGAGTGCACTTCAAGCCAGGGCCCAATTAAAGGATGGTCTAGCTTCTCTCCGTCTACTGCGCCACCATTACTTACCTACAAACCTCAAGTCTGAGATGGTGCTGAGTGAGCATCTATGCAAATAAGGCTTTGCAATATGGTGACTGTATGAGTCGCCTGAATAAGCCAATTCCCTTCTGCTGAAAGACACTGGCATTTGATCCTCTTTGTTTGTGTTTAATACTCAAGTCTTTGTCTGCTCAGGTATTTGTTTCTTTTAGGTTTTTCCTACAGATAGTGTAGTATTTGCAACACAAAAAAACAGACATGCATATTTTGCAATAATTATTCTGCATACTGTTTATGTTATAGTCAGCCGGTAACTGCCAACTATTTGAATATTGACTTATCAGAAACAATCAATATTGCTATTACTTATTATTTATGATGTATTTTTGTCTGTGTAATGGGTTTAGTCATTAAAAGTTGTTGTTTACACATGCTACTGCAGTATAATTGTACAATATTGTCTTGGGAAACATGGTTTGTGACTGCTGTCACTTCTCTTGGCTATGTATAAGACATGGAATAGACAGTACAAAGTATACACATATTTAGTTGAACCAAATTTTAGTCTAAATTTTAAATCAATTATACAAATATTATATTATAATTACATATTAGATGTTAAAGGCTTTATCACATATCAGGTGAGCACTACACTTATGTAAGAGGAAGCTAGTTCCTTGGTTACTGCTGGTGTTTTAAATTACAGCAATAAGACAAGTGAGATAATAAATAAACATCTCAGAACAATATGCACACACTGAGAAGAAAGTCTGGTTAAATGATATCGGCACACAAATGTCTGGCACAAAATGAGAGGACTACAGACACATATAAAAGCATGTATGTGTCGTGTACCTCTGATGGAGCTCCCTCCATTGTCTCCTGGTATCCAGGCCAGTGTGATCGAGGAGGTGGATGTTGTGGAGACTGTTAGACGAGGCTGATCTGGAGGAACTAACAAAATAGTGTTACTTGTACTTTTTGTTCCACACATTATGTTAGAAGGCAAACATTGCCAGTTTAAGTTGTGATACGTACCTTGCACTACAAGGTTAACTATGATAGTGTCAAACCCGAGCGTGTTGGTGGCTGTGCATGTATAGTACCCAGAATCCTCAGCTTTGACTGAGCGCAGCACTAAGGTACCGTTAGACAAAATGAAACGTTGTCCATCTACAGACACAGGGATGGCTGTATCCTCACTGACACACAAAGACACATCATGTACACAATTAATGTCCATCTAGAAAGGTTGGAAATGACTACTTATAAAACAATATTATATAAAATCATTTATAAGCTCTGATCACTGAAAGATGTTTCACCTGTCTTTGGTCCATTTGATGGTAGGTGTAGGTTCTCCTACGGAGCTACAGGGCAGTCGCACCTCTTTCATCCAAGGAGTGGTCACTGTTCCACCAAAAGATAGGATCTTAGCAGGAGCTAATGGAAAATAAAGAGAAAATACTCAAGAAATTAGCTATAGGGCAAGCTACAGAAAAATGATGACACTATTGGCATAAGCACATGAATGGGAAAGGGTTCATTAAAGAGTCTCAATCATTTAATCTTGCACTGTCAAATAAAATGTTTTCAAATTCAATATGATGCGGAGGTCTGAATCAATACAACAATGTGATGGTTGATTTGTAATGCATGTATTGATTTATTTTCCATTTGGAATTCTCTCAGTAAACAGGATTTACTAGAAGGGAAAAGCACAACATATTTCCTGTGATTCACAGTTAGTGGAACAGATATGCGAGTGTGAAATTGACACTGTCCATCAGAGAGCAGAATAAATAACAGGACAGCTCAAATATGTGCAGGAATGACGTAAAAATATCCACTATTCACTGTGTCATTCCCCCACCCGCTCTCAACTGGCTTTTTCAGGGGTAGTATCTTAATGCTAGTGCTCTAGTGCACTTATGTTAAGGTTGAATGAAGTATTGAGTGGGCAAGCCTGGAGGACACTGCCTTTTACAGCTGCTGATCAGCTGACGCATCCACCCATACAAACACATGCATACAAGCACAGTGCTTACATCTAACTGTCAAAGACGCAGTATTATACAGAGAATGGTAACATTGAGCAAAATAGACTTTACCATGCTGGGTATCAATCCTGTCCCTTAATCCAAAGACTATTGATTTTACTGTCCTCTTCATTTTCTTAAACACTTGGCCTCTCTATTGCCTTGTGTATAATTCAGGTCCTGTGAACTCATCCCTTTTCTCTCTTCCGTCCACCGGCTGTCCTCCATAATGTCTCCCCTCTCATCGTTTCACTGGTTAAGGGCAGTTTATCTGGTGCCCTCTGAACTCCAAAATCAATAGTGCTTTGTGACTTGAAGCCAAAATAGCAAGGCTCACAAATATAACTACTTAAAGATGTTTCAAAATAAGAAGAATCTCCATTAAAGTCATAGCAGATTAAAGATAAAAACCCTAATGAAAGCCTCAAGTATTGAGCCTTACATTTAGCAGCAGGCTCCACAGTGACCTTATCACTAAAGTTGCCCCGTCCCGCTGTGTTGACCGCTGAAGCCCAGATCAGGTACTGCTGGCGATGGTTTAGGTGTGTGATCCGGTAGAACAGCAGCTCAGGGTTGGCTTCATATTCACTGGGGAGCTGTGGAAAACCAAATAAAAAAGTGAAAACTACTGTATATAAAACATGTTTGTTCTATTGTAAGTGGGTTATGTCAAAAGTCAGTGAAAGTGAAGGATGGGAATGACAGTGGATAGAAGGGCTGTACTGAGAAGTCAAGAGAGAGATTCAAGTTAAAAGAAGCGGTTATATATATTGTTGGCATATTGTTAGCATAGTAGCTAATTTTCTAGCTGCAGATGCTCCCAAGTAAATTTACAACTCAGAAGCTGAAATTTAACAACTGGAACACACCATATTATTTATTTTACATATAAGTAAAATGAGTCACTCAGATATCATGAACAGTCACTAATCATATTCAATCTACATCCCCCTGGTTACACAGAAGAATGATGGGGGAGGAGAAACAAGAATGCATGCAAATTCTGTCATGTAGTGAAAAAAAATGGTAATGCTCTTACAGTAGAGACACAAACAATATAGTACAGTAGATGACCTGGAGGTGGTAGTGTAATTGTAGTGCGTTTAACCCCAGCCGTATGTCACCGCCAAAACATATCAGCATCACTGTCCAACAAGTACACAGCCCTTCCGTGTCAGTTTTCTATTATACTGTGCTTTACTTTAACCTCCTTCTACTCAGCTCTTTCTGTATGTGACAGGTTTCCAGTATACCATACATGTATAATAACTGCAGTGATAATAATTCAATTTACCCACGCTGGAACAAATACAAAATATGTGTGTATTTTGAAAAGAAATTAATTCAAAGAAAGACCATTGTTTGATCATGTTTGTTTCAGTTCTGTTTGCCAGTTTTGCATAAAATATAAAATTTTATCTGTATCACTGCACAAGCTACTTCTCATACAAATACAGTGCCCTCTCCATATTGTGTCAAACTATTTGAGTCTGCAAATGTGGCAGACCAGCTCAACTTGCTTTGGTGTGTTGCTGTCCTTGTATTTTAGCTGCATATTTGGTTCTGTGCAAATAGATTGCCCTATTCATGTTGTTTTTCACATTAATGAGCTGGCTGTCATGGAGGAATCCACAGGGCTTTTTACTACTTGACTGTGTTCCTGGTTCATCATTCATTCCTCTTCTGTATATTTTTTTCTTTCTAGTATGCACTGCATCATCCTTGCTTTCTCTTTATCCAGCTGTTCTTGCAGCCTTTCCCCTCCACATTTCTTGTCATGGGTGGGCCTCTATCTACAAATATACCACCCTCTGATTGGAATCTTCACTGTGAATATCCACGCCCCAAACTATGCAAGCGCTGTCTTTCCTCTCCCTAACCCTTTCTTCTGTAAGTTTTTCTCCACTGCAGTCGGAGGTATGGCCACAGAAAGGATGGTGGATGGATAGATGGATGAATGAATGGGTGGGTGACTAGATGTTGGTAAGGAGAAGGAGGTGTGACAGAAAGTGTTCAATGTGTGTGTGTTGCTGTAACGGATATTAAAATATTCCTCCTGCGTGGAGATAGCGGTGATCCGGGGAACGATAGAGTGAGATAATGAAAAGAGGAACAAAAGTACTCCCCGCGCGGTGTGTCTGACCCCCCCATCCCTCCTTCCTTCTCTCCAGTCGCACTCATTTACATAGTAATCATCCCCAACTCTGCATGGGGGCTTTAGAGAGGAAAGACAGAGAAGGAGAGATAGATGGGCTGATAGATAGGTAAAGTGTCAATGATGGCGACTAAGGAGGAGAGTGCTGGTGTATTTTTAGAGGTACACTCAAATGGTGCATTTGTGTCAGCGGCTTTTTATGCGAGTATGCAAGTGCTCCACATTTCCTGTTTTTGAATTCACTCTGTCACAAAAACATGAGTTGGATAAATGGATTCACATCTATATGTACAGAGTGATAGATTTAGGTGTGTGTGTGTGTCGCCAGTGTTCGTTTGAGTGTGTATTTGCAGTCGGCTTGTTTTCTGCCCTGGTTGATGAACAGATGAGGTTGTCCTGGCAACGTGATGAGACGCAGATATGCAAATGAGGCTGGAGGGTGAGCTTGCACACACACAGCACGCACACACACTGCGGTATGAGGAGAGCTCATTTTATACACGTCTCGCAGAGACTGCAGCACTAGACCACACACACTTTCTCAAACACACTAGTGCAGAGCACTTTGCTCATTCAAAATCAAATCTACCTGTAATATTATATATAATATTCAACAATGTTTGCCGCAGAGAAAGACATTGTCGATTCATTTAACACGCCATCTTTGGATGGCCTACTACTTTCCCAATAACTCTTTGCACCCCTCTGAAATCTCACCGGTTGGCCTGACCCAGGGCTGGAGCAGTAGATGGTGTACTTGCGGATGATTCCATTAGGCTTGTGGGGGGGTAACCAGGATACTACAACACTACTGGCAGATGAGGGCACAGCTTTGATACCAGCTGGGGGTCCAGGGTCTAATTTACAAAAACAGAAAGAACAAAAGAAAAAAGGCTATAGTATCTGTAAAAAACACTAGATTTACATGTTTATACAATTTCTACTCCATACTTCCAATATTTTGTATTGGACAAAGACAAACGCAACAGACATGTGGTTGCACAAAATACCTTTATCACCTTAAATGATTAATATTTTATATTTGAATATTTCTCAAATAAAAGACATCTGTCAAAGCCCTAATCATGCTAGACAATAGACAATGTCATAATAGCAGACCAAGAAGTGGTTGTTTGCACAATTTCACAACAGACACTTTTCCATATGTTACAGAGGAAGAGGAAAGTAAAGGGTAAAATGGTGAACATTGAACATATGTGACGAATTAGCCCCTGTCAACCGGCATTTGTGAAAAAGAGGCTCCAATACACACACGCACTCAAGGTATTATTGAATAAAACAATTTCCACATTACATTGACAGGCTCAAATATAAAATAATACCCTACTTCCATCATCCAACATTCATTTGTTTTTGGAAAAACAGATGTAGGATCTACTATTTTTCTAATTTCAGGACTATTAGTAGTAGTTATAATTCCAAAGATCTATACAGCTTTAAAGATTTGACAGGAGTCAGCCTCTCCTCAAATGTTCCCTGTTTATTTGAATAAATATACATGTTCACCTGCTCTTAGCGTCACCTGGGATTGTCCTTGTATTTCCACATGCAAAATGTACTCTTCATCAGTCATCGAGAGCTGAGCTTCACTTTGGTTATGCTTATTCTGGTTTTGTGCATATAGGTTATGTGTTTGCCACGGTTTTATCTCCAAACATCATGCCTGATCAAACATCATTAGCTATTTGGTTCTTTGGATCTTTTTCATTGGTTTCAATAAATCTCTACAGACTCCAGATATCTAAACATGGCTAAAGGAATCCAAGCACAAACAAGTCAAACCTCTGCCTTAAACAAAGAATCCACATTTATTCTTTCTAAATTAGTGAACCGTTCTGGACTCACAATTTCCATATTGCCGCCCTACCTGGCTATATATTTGTATGCATTATAAATTCAGTACATCTAGCCTTCTGGCAATCTCCAATTGTAGATTTAAGTACTTTGCCTGCTCTCTGGTCCCCTGACCGTAACGGAATAAAGGGCTTTTCTCTAATGACACTTAGAAGATCTGCCCCTCCAGCCTTTTCTCCCTCTTTCTTCTATCTGCTCCATCTCCAGACACTTGCCTCCTCTGCTGCCTGGCCCAAGGGAAGTAGAGGAGAGGCGGATACGGATGTAATCCTCCTCCCGCCAGTGTAAGCACAAAATTAATTCTTTCTGAGCCACAAAGAATTAATCCCTCTTCTTGTGCCGGGTGCCAAGCTAAACGCGCACACAAACAATAGTTCAAAAACGTACAACCATTCACAGATATGTTGAACACACTTAACCCTTACTGTGTAACATGCACATGCACCCAGCCTCACATTCAAGCTTGTTAATTTCCATTAGCACTGGTAATGGTACATCATCGCACAAAGAGGTTTTAATCAGCTACCTCTGCCAAAGACCCCTTAAAGCCCCTAGCTTTTATGCCTCCCACAATGCAGCAAGACAATGAACAGAAATCCTAGAGGTCCAAAAAATTAGCAGATATACACTTTGCTTTATTCAACACTGTATATTTAGTATTTTTATGCATTATGAATAATAAGTATAATATATAAGTTATGTATAGATCT
>JAVQKG010247450.1:0-11652 GCA_036025885.1 Hypseleotris bucephala
ATGTGTGAGTTCCCAGATACAAATACAACATCCTAGCAATAATGATTACCTAATAATTTATGTAATCTTGTCACTAAAGCATGGATTTATAGATTTCTGTGGTTCTTGTTGAGATTAGAGTGCTTGTCCAATATTTCTCAACATATTTTGGGTGTTGCCTTTAAAATTGCGACACGTCTGTATCTCATAAGCCGGGCTGCTGTAATTCTGCCTCTTATGTAAGTTCCAGCAGTGGCACTCTCTGTCCAATCCAATGTGCTGTTGTTCCCATAAGCTTTTGTTACATTAGGATCAGAGGCTGCAGGCTTCTCAGTACACTTGTGTAACCAGCTTTTTTTTTTTTGTTAAAGATTTAGACACGCTGTTCACATTTCGATTATTTGTGTGCAGCAATTTCCATATTCATTTGGCAAATGTTTTATACTGCAACTATATATATATACAATATTTATACTGTATGCACGTAATGCCTCCGACACTTTTCATCCGAGGTTGGTGATGGTGCAAGTTGTACACTGGCTTGTGACTTTTTGGTAGATTTTTGGCAGAATTTATTAGGTTTTCAATTTTTTACCCGTTAATTGCTGTGTAACTTTGTAGTTTTTGTTTATTGTATTCTGACTAATTTGCACTGACTTTGACCATTGCCTTGTTAAGTAGGCATTATTAGGCCATTCATAACATACATTAAGTATGTACTATGTAGTAAATTAACCTGGCTTATGTGATGCTTGAAAAAGACAATACAAAACAGATTAAGTAATTTCAACAACCTTTTTATTTTTCCCATTTTGAACATTTTTTGTAACCATTTTGCATATCCACGTGAAGTATCTCAATACATAATCACTTTTGGACAAGGCTCACATCTTTTTTCTCTTTTTTCCTCCTCCATTATTTTTGTTACATCTTTCATCAAATGTCATAGGTTATACAGTAACACAGAGTACAAATGGTAACTGGGGCATAGGGTTAAGTACACAGCACGACCAGAGCAAATATGACACAATGGGATGACAGAAACACACAGTAAGAATAGCCAAAAAATAATAAACACTAGAAAATAACAATATTAATAATAAAATAATATTAAAATAAAGACAGCAGTATACAAGAGATTGAGACAACTTTACATTTATACATAGTGGCCAGAGGCAGGCACCAGGAAGTGAAACAGACTGTAGCTACTGTGAGAGGTCAGAGGGATGTTTAAGACCGGCTGATGTTTGGACAAAGGGACAAATGATATAGAGGCACCATATGAAAGAGAGCAGCTTTTCTGGTTGTGACCAAAGAAGAGCATTTTTATTTATTAGACAGACAACCTTTGTGTCTGATTCATGAAGCTGGCAAACAAGGCCTATTACCTTGTGCTTGTCAAGTCAACATCTGTCATCTGCATAGCCTTGACTGATATGCTAACAACTGGCCTTGACTTAATTTAGCTTAAATCACCTGAATGAGGACTTTAGTTGGAAAACACCTCAGACATACACTGTTTTTGAAAGTTGTGGCTCTTTTTTTATTTTAGTAAAAAGAAAAAAGTCTTTGAGGCATTTTCTAGACAAAAAACTGTACAAGGTGTTTCACTAAGAACAAGCTAATCACTTTAAGTCTACGACTGCATTACACAATTTTATTTTTGTTGTTTTTGCCACATTTTTCTTCTTAAAATATATAATCCATTTATGCAAATTCATATGTCACAGTAATATACAATCTAAGTGCTTCAGAAGAGAGGGGCTTGTGTGCAGATGAACAATGGGGAACAATGTAACTTGTCAAAGGTGGGTCACTAAAACAGGGATGTATTTCTTTGGTTGAAGGAATGTTCCTATAATGCCACAGTAGATGTTTAAGTGCTGGCTATAGCCTCAAAGGCAGATAATAGTGAAGAGTCTGTACATTTACAGATTATAGAGAAGTTGAGTTGTATTTTCTCTTTTTGAGTGATCTAAGCTGAGTTTGGGAGGTAGGAAAGAAGAGAAAGTAGTGACACAGTGAAGACAGTGAAACCCCATGTCAAAGTGAGAGTTTGATTTGGAAAAGGGTCAAGGGTCTGAATCAGTGCTGTTTGCCTTGAAATGGTGGCACCTGATGATCACAGTTTATATGCTGTACCACAATCAACCCTTTTACAAAACATCCAACACTTTGAAAACACCACATAACACTGGCTACCTTTCTGTGTTTTGAAGTGTCCATTATCAACAACAATATTTAAACTTTTCCCAATTGTCTTCAGTCTCTCCTCTTACTTCGTCCACTGCGGCCACCTCCAGATCCCTTTTTTCCTCCCTCTTTCTTTGCCTCCAGCCTCTCGTTCACTTGAGGTTTGACCTCTTTGGTAAACTCAGTCTGACTCTCCACCTCTTTGTCCCCATGTGCCTGGCTGCTGTGAGTGTTGTTGGGCAGGGCCAGATAAGGGTGCTGGGGCAAAGTGGGAGATGGGGATGTGGGCAGGGGGCTGCTGCTGGACTGCTCTTGTGCTCCTCCGTTGGACAGAGCTCTGTATTTGAGGCGTAGCTTATGAGGAAGTGCCATGGCTTTAACTTCGGCCGGGCACTCTCCATGTGTGATGACGCTGGCGGACTTCTTGTGGTAGTTACTGATGTCGGAGGAGGATGAAGAGGGCGACTCATCGTCTGTGGATCCCTCTTTATCAGAACTGCGGGGGTCTCCGTCACTGGACGATGTGTCTTTGCCCTGGTAAAAAACGTCCGTTCTGGGACCCCCCTCATATGTGAGCACTGGAGGCTCTTCATCGAGAGAGTTGAGGTAGCCGTTGTGCTGGGGGTAGGAGGATTGTCCCTCCTCAGTGCTGTGGATCAGATCGGGGGCAAAGGGGTTTTGCTGAAGACCATTGTCCTGGCTTTGGAAACTGTAATGGTGCTTCTCTCGCTGCTGCTGTGAGCTGTACCTCTGCTGCAGGTCTTCTGCCTCTGCGTGGCCAGTGTATTCGTACTGCGGGGAGTCGACAGTCTTGGTCCTCTCCAGCTTCTCTGCGACCTCTGTGATGGTCACTGAGCAGTCATTCAACTTAGAGGAGTAAGACTGCCGGCCCTGCTCCTCTGGCCGGTCCATGGGGTAGCAGCCACTGCTGGAGCGGTACAAGATGACACTCCTCTGGGCAGAGGGGGTAGAGGGGGTCGGGCTGGACCCATCCATGTGGCACTGCTGTTGTTGGTGATGCTGATACTCTGAGCTTTCAGCCAAAACAGCACTCTGCTGGTGAGAGGAAACTAGAGAGCTGTTGTAAGTGCCATTGGGCAAGCCATTTGAGATCGCATTTTGTATTGTCTCTAGACGGGCCAAGTCCATGTTAGAAGGTTCCTTCTTGATATTGTACCCCATAGGCTCTGGGCTGTCCCGGGACGACCCATCGGACATGTCGGAGACAGACCCACGTGGGGAGTACTTGTGAAGTGTACTGTGACACTCTCCACGGATTGACTGCTCAGTTTCAGACGAGTCTGAGTTTATCATGACCTGGGAGGCGCTGGAGTAGCCACTGCTCGAGAGGTAGGCATTGTTTCCATTTGTGCTACTCCCATTGCTACCACTGTTAGCACTAGCTGCTGCTGCGGCGGCTGCAGCTGCGGCGGCTGCTGCGTTGGTGATCTGCTGAGTCTTCTCCATGTAGGAGGCGGTGCTGATGAGGCCGAAGCGCAGCTTGAGTTGCAGGAGCTCAGTTTTGAGGCGGACGTTCTCCTCGTTTAGTGCCATGACTCTGTTCTCAAGCACCATGTCATTGAGACGACGCTTCTCCCTCGAGCGCTTAGCTGCCTCATTATTCTTCCTACGCTTCTCCCAGTAGGAAGCATCTTTCTTCTCGTCAGAGATAAACTCCCGTTTGCGGCGAGAGGTCACAGTAACCTTGTTACCTTTGGGCTGGCGATTGATCCGTGCTGAATTTTCTGGGACAGGGGAGGGGAGATCTCCATCATATGTTGAGAAGGAGTCGACTTCCATGGCATTTTTGTTGCTGGTGGATGAGAGGTGTAGACTTAAACTCTCCATGTCTTCTGGCTGGTGCCAGAGAGTAACTCTGGGGGGCAAAGGGGGAGGGAAAAGATGAGAACTATATGTGCCAACTATTTGATCAGACTTTTCTTGACCTATGTTGCAGGATCAGCAAAAACTTCTGGATGAGGTATTTGTGCTCCTCGAAAGGAGAGCCTCATTGATTTCAGTTGCTTTGTTTTAAGTGCTCAAGTGTCCAAATTAGCCAAGAAGATTAAGAAGAGGTGGAATTCCACAAAAACCTTATACATTAGTGTTGTTCTGAACAGACAAACAAAAAGAAAGAAGTGTTTGTTTTGAGCTAAAAGTTTGTGGGCTGATGTTTCAGAGCAGGCTCGAGTCTGCAGGTGAGTTTGAGTTTTTCAGTTCCTTTCTCAGCGCTGTGGCTCCCGTCGGGCGGCTGCCTCTGTCAGTGCTGCACAAAGGATGTAGGTCGGTGTGTCGTCTTCAGCGCTCCCAGAGAATCCAGTGCTGCTGTTGCTGACCACTAACTGGGTTATGAGACAAAGAGGGAGAGGGAGAGAGAGGAAGACAGGGTTAGATTAGATGTAGACAGATCCACTGAGCCACATATTCAGATTTTTATTAAGGTCAAATTACAAGCTACTCTCTAATATAGAACTGTGTAGCAGCCAGTTAGGTTTCACATCAATATGTTTATCTGTATTCAGCACACAGATCTATGACATAACCTTTAGCCTGTTGCACAATGTATCTGTTTTGGTTTTTTTGTGAATCCTTTGAGAAACAATGAATAGCATCACAGAAGACTGGGCTGACTAAACATACTGCCCGTTGCTGCGGCGCTGTTGTGTAAGAGTCTAGGAGACAGTGCTATCACAGGCTTTTTGTGAAAAGTGAGTTAGGTTGACCACCATAGATGAAGGAGGCTGAGTATGTAACTCATAATATTCTATTATAATAGTGTGTTTCCTCCTGTTCTGTTTACGTGTACAGTTGTAAACCTATTTAAGAAATTGTATTTAAATAATATGTACTATATTTAGAAATTACACAACACTATTCATCAACATGACTGCTCCTCTCTGTTCACACATGGACGGATGTTGACGCCAGGCCAGCGTTATGTAACTGCTTTGGCCGCTCTCTTGTTTTAGCCATGATTTCTGTGTTTACACTGCTGCAGCATAACATGGTTGATCTGCATTAGTTAACAACACCTCATTACTCAGAGATAGAGTCCCATTACAAACATAAAAACATCAATTTTACTACACACACAGTCACTAGTTTAATCTAGGTCACTGAGCCCTGACTAGTTTGGAGTCTGTTTTTCATCACAACAACAAATTTAAACATAACAGAACTGGTATCCTCCTGTTTTGTTTGTATTGTTTTGCAAACTTGATATGCAAAATTAGGAGTTTCACCCAAGTGAAAACACTATAATAGTATTCTGGTGCACTTTTCTTGGGCTGAACTTTTTGGGATACTTAAGATTTGCTTTGGGCAAAAGGTTAGTGGGACAGTTAGTATTACTTTGCATCAACTATTCTGACTGAAGCCTATTCCTACAACATGTATCACATAACAAATGTCATTGGAAATTACTATCTAGACGTGACATGCTTTGTCTTTAAAGTATTTTGATATTATGCATTGAAACTTTGGAGCAAGTTAAGTGAACATCAGGTTTTGTTTTGCAGAAAAGTTACTAATCTTAACCTTTGCATATGACTAAAAACAAATTAAATACATTAAATACAACATTAAAAGTAATCTCTTCAGTAACTAACTATATTTTAAGTAACACTACTGTATTATTAATATTCTATCTGATGACATTTCACAACAGCGCTGCAAACAAAGGCGGCCGAGAAGAAAGCATGCACACGTCTGCGCTGTCCCACTGACCTAGAAACAACGCTAAGCAGTAAACACTCCTCCTGCCTTTGACGGTGAGCCATAAAATAGGTCAGTGGGACTGCGGGAGAGGGAGGGCGAGAGAGCATTAGAGTGCACGCTAAAAATAGAGCGAGAAAAAGAGGTGAAGAGGAAGCTCAGGGGGACGGCGGTGACGTGAGGAATTCGGCTGGTGGCAACAGGAAGATTTTTTAAATAAATGATAAACTCAAAAAATATCATTGCCCGATTCAAAGTGAGGTAATAATCAATGCCTTGGTCGTGTTTATACAACATCCTCTATGCTCTAAAAATCCCTTCGCAGTGCATAACAATGTGGCTCATATGATGAAAACCCAGCAGATAGGTTGATGCCATTGACGTCAGAGCACACACCCATATCTGCAGCCAAACTCACACATAACTGCCTCGCTCTGTGGGTCTCGGAGAACTGCATGGGGAGGGGCTGTCGCTGCTGCTCGTATGGACGTGCTCTGAATCTCTTGTTCTGGAGCAAGGGCTTGTGTAACAAATGCATATTACATCTGAAGGCTACAGGTTATAGTGGCTACGACGCAACTGCACTCTGAATTAAACTCACTATTGTGCAACAGACTTCACGACGTATTGCAAGTCTGGGTCACTGACTTTGACAGACTTTTAGTTCTGATTTAGACCTGGTTTAATCTTTAGGTTTTTAAAGCCTTAAACTAAACAACGTTACCCATTTTTTCTATTTTTTGCCTCAGATTGCAATTTTCATTTCATTCGTTTTTCTAATATTATGCAGCATTATTTTGACTGAAAAATGTAAATCTATATGTAAAGTCAGTTTTCAAAACACTTGTTGCCAATGTTTAGGGAGGAATGTTTGACCTTTGAGCCTTGGGAGGCGAGTGTGATATCCTCTTCCCCTCCTCCATCCTTAAGTGATTCAACACCACACACGTGGAAGGGGCCCCGGCTTAGGTTAGACTTGGAAGCCTCCATTTTCCCCCCATGGCTTAGTATTAGAAAACAAATAGGAATCCAGGGATACCAGGTCAGGCTAATGCTCTGTATGCACCAATTCATGTTTCACATGCTTTACATAGATGCATTGTAATGGCAAAAAAAGTGGTATAGGTGTTAAAAGCTTCATTGCATTTTGCTAATTAGTATTAGTTATTATTAATAGTAACTGTTGCTTTTCAGTGATTTTTTTTGCTGCATATCTAATTTCAGTCAACGTTGAAAAGTAAACCTAAAATTTCTTTAAAAGTATAAAAATCAAATAATGTGGCTGAGAATCTGCCCAGACTAAGTTGTCAAAGTAGTTCAGCGCCTGCCCCATATACCTCATGTGTCCTCACCCACATACGAGTTTGACCTATATTTGAGAGGGCTGGCTGGGACGGCCCAATACAGAGCGCTCTGAAATGGTACCAGCTGGCTGCAGCAGACGACAGACTAGTCTGAACCAAAACTTTAGCCTGAATCACTTAACAGGGGTTTCCACTTATTGCATCACATCCTGAAATTGTTATTTCACAACAAATAAGTCACTGTAGAAATCTGTACAAGGATGTGGATTAAAAAAAATGGTTGAGTGGTTTGAACTAACAACTTCTTCATTATATGACTTCATACTGTGAAGTGGAAAGTTAAAAATAGTTGGAAAACCAAGTGTGTCAAAAAGCTACTGTTTAAAATGAATGTGTTTTTGCTTCTAAATAGTTTATTGACAATGTGGAATGAATGATTTGTGGATATCACGGGTGTGAAGAGGAATCAATTACAGGCCAGTGTGTCCCAGGAGAGAACTGCTGTTTATTGCTGCTCCCTGCTGCGCACTGGTTATGTCATACCTTCCTCCAAAGGGCTCAACGCAAAGAGAGCTGCGCTTAACTCACCTCACATAAACACTCATTCTGACTCACTGGAAAGCCGACATTTTTAGGACTTTGGTTAAGATTTGGACACTAATATCTAACACATGGAGGGACAAAAGCTTCATCACATGCAAAGGCAACATAGCAAGTATAGGCAATTAATGACACAAATTGAATAAATATTCTTAATCAATTTAATTTATATATTGAGTTGTGGTTAAATATTATAGAAAAGGACACAATAAAAATGCTTATTTTGCCTACACCATAGGCATACCATACTATAGCCCCTGTATCCTATTTATTACTAGATCACTATAGGGCTATTTGCTTGCACTGTACACAAAAATAACTTAGCCTACATTTGATGAAGCTATTTGTGTGTCCCCCGGAGACCCAAAAAAGACCTGATTCCAAAATTGCAGTTATTGTCCTAAAATAGTCCGGTGTACAAATTGTAGCGCGCCACGTGTGGTATCCATACAATACACTGCATTAGAGCCAGACAACACAGCTGCCCCCATTCCCTGGAAAACACCACCATGAGGGAAATTACCTCGCCTTGACATTGACTACATAATATGGGATACGGATAACCCGTTTTACGGGGTCCTTTAGTCCCTCATTGTAACAACAAAGTGTCTAAATGCGTAGTAATAACAAAAGTAGTTGCTCGTTTGGACAAAGTGTTGCGTTTAATGTAGCCAAAATAGCAACAAAACGTCTCAAAGTCACGAACGGGGCTGCGTATGTGCCGGCAGCCGCCATGTGAACAATAACCGGCCGGGAGCATCATGTCCTAACCTCGGTACGCACGCATTTAGAGCTTCAGCTGGCACATATGTTCACGATATAAAGCTAGAATAACATAAACATAAGCAAAATATTGAAAATCTGTCGCCCGCTCAGTCAAAACATACCTTTCCATGTCCTGGAGGAGGAGAAACACGCTTCCACGACACAAAAGCAGTCTGGCTCCCGTTTCCTCCTTTCCTTCTCGCTTTGACTAAAAAAACCTTTTCCCCAAAAACGCGTCTCAAAAGTTGTCTTGTTGTCCGTCTCTTGCTGGTACCAGGCTCAGCTGTGGTGGACTCACTGGGTCGAGAGGATGCTGTTTCAGGCTTTTGGCTCTGGCTGTTCAGCGTGTTGTGTGCTGCCGGACACTTTGCTCTAGTTTCTGCGGCTCCCTTTCGAGAAATATGTGTTAGTAGGTCAGCGGTTGCATAACAGCTCTTAGGCTGCCTAGTCACGTTTTTGTCCTCTATCTCCTCTCTCTCTCTTTCCGCGCTGGGGTGAGGTGTGTTCATTCGTTTATCTATCACACACTGTCAGTTCTTCACGTTTGTCCCGCTTATGCCGCTGTTGTTGGGCGGCTGTGGTGAAGTTTGTAACCCGGGCATGAATGGGTTTTACGCATGGCGCGCTACTCGCTGGGGTCCGTCCTAGTGGCGAGTGCGTACAAGCATGTCCTTCAGAGGTATTGTGGGTCTGATATTGTAGTTTTCACACTGTTATTGGGCTGATGTTTTGAGAGTTAGGCGTTTTGCATGAGATACTTGATGAAATCAATTAATAAAGTTTGACCTAAATATGCCTATTGGGTATCCTTGAAGAGCTGTCTAAATTGAGCCCTAATGAACAGTGAAGTCAGGTTTATTTATCATTAAAGGAACGTTTTCTCTTAGATTTTAATATTGCCCTGCTCTAAATAAATACAGAACAAATCTTTCTCCTCAAACACAATTCACAATATAGAATAGTATTATTATTTTATTATTAGTGGCACAGTAAATCAACTTTTCTGCCAATAATTGTTACGTAGGCTATATTGATTTGACCAGGTTTTTACATCTGATGCCCTTTCTGATACAACCCTCCACACTTTATCCAGGCTTGGGACTGGCACAAATAAAAAAGAAACATTTTAATGCTTTTACTCAAACTACTGCAAAATTATTGTCATACATGATTTGTTATTAGCCTCTGTCCAACTATGTTACCATTTGAAGTTAAACATGTGACCAGGGCTTGACACTAACTTTCTGGTACACTGGTCAGAGTGGTTAGTATTTGTCAAACGTTACTAACCTAAGATTTTCACTGGTCACAACAGTCAGTTTTTGTCAGTTGTACTATGTTCATTTTGTCTTCTTTTAATGCAAGTCCATGGTTATATTTTGTTTAGTCAGACAAATAGTTATAGGGGATGTTTTTACCTTGACATGTTTCGACTGTAACCTACAGTCTTCCTCAGAAAACACTTCTATTTGTCTGACTATACAAAATGTAACCATAGAGTGTTTTTTGTGAGTGTGAGTGAGACTTGGTAATAGCTTATCATATTACCTATTATGAGGTACGATTCTAAACTAGCTAAACTAGTTTTACAGTATGCAGTAAAATACAAGTGACACATCCAAATGAATGTTTTACTAGCCGCAGTTAATATCTGCCTACATTTGGGTAGTTGACTAGTGCTCATGTCAAGCCCTGCATGTGACACATAACTATGTTTACTGTCAGTCCACCTCCATCATGGTCAGTGGGTGATGGGTCAAATGCAGAGGTCAAATTTTCCTATGGGGACAATAAAGTGTAACCTTAACCTTGATTATCAACAAGGTTTAATAGGAAAAAAATATAGTGACATTGTTGAAAGGTGAATCTAATTAGTCTATACTTGTGTTTAGATAATGATTACAAATTTGATGAATGTCTAAAATAACAAAGAGTGCACATTATGAGGACAGAATACGATGGTATCCCTTGTGCCACTGCCTTCAGATTATATTGAAACCTGGGTACTTTATACTATATCCTCTACATTTACCTTTTAAATAAAACAGCAAGTTCAATGGCTGAAGTAAAGAAATGCTTGCATTATTGCTAGTATCAGAAATAATCCACAATAGTCATAATGTTGTGGTTAGCAGATGAGAAGTGGAGGGTGGTTCCTTAGAAATTTCAACTGTTTATGAGATGACATCAGATTATAAATGTCACTTGTTCCACCTATTACTGAACCATTTATTCATTCGTATTAGCCTTGTGAACCCTGTTTAACCTCAATGACAACAGTTGCTGTGAGCATTTTTTCTATTCTGCTTTTTTTTTAGATGTTCTGAATTCAAATCTTACTGACAGAAGAAGTGAAAAACAAAACAAAAATAATCTCTCTCTTCATTATGGAACCTGTTAGTGAGATGGTTATACTAGGTAGCTATAGTGAGCATCTAACACAGACATACTTCATTTTGTTAATTGATTTTGAGTGATTGATTGACACTTAGAAAATTATTATTTGTATTGATCTAACCACAAACTAATGATACCTTAACTTCCTTGTTATGGTTCGTTGGCGTCTGACCAAATGTGTGAGTGCAGTGCATCACAGGATGTTTTCAGAGCTCTATCCGTGAATTTAACCCTTTGTTCACTCAGTCACTGTTTTGACTGTACACGCAAGACAATAGTCGCTCTATGCACGTTTTCTTAGTGAGTCAGGCTATGTATTCAAATAGGTAATAATTGTATTTTATTTACTATTGTTTACTTTTTGTGCATTTTAACATTTAGGGCTAGGCAATATATTGTAGCATTTTATATAAAAAATCTTGTATCTTCTATACAACGTGATACCAATGAACAAATGATTTTAGGGATTTATAATTTTCAATGTATAGCCTATATGTCGCTTTTTTATTTGGAGTAGCCCCTTGGAAACTACTCCATAAATTCATGATTTTTAATTTGAACTCCCTTTACAACATAAGCCTGTATACACACTTAAATCTTAATAAATGTGTTACCACTTAACATACAAAAAACTGAAACATGAAATATATGCATAATATTTGAAAAATATCCTATGATGTAAAGATTTGATCATATCGTT
>JAVQKG010247469.1:0-14568 GCA_036025885.1 Hypseleotris bucephala
TTTACATTCTGTTCACAAGCAGCAATGACCCTGTCTGCTAATCTTTGCATAGTCATTATATGATCCCCTGTCTTCAGGAATTTAGACACCTGGTGCTTGATTGATGACTTATATTTCTCAGGGGAATATTTGTAAGGTTTCTTTCCACAGTCCTCCAGTTTTGTCTGACTTAATACTTCACATGCATAGCTGCCTTTGTGTGACAGGTTTTGTCTCAAATGGTAGGATACATTGCCAAAAATATTAATAGGCTTTAGTTTTGGAAATGTGAGCTGCTTTTCTGTCTTATTCCACATTTCATCAAATTCTTGATGAAGTTCTTGGTCAGTCATGCTGGCCTGTTTCTTTTTGCAGTTCTTCAGCAGCTGACTAACCCTCTGCTCAATTTCAAAGGTATGCTTCTTCTTGATTTTGTCAAGCTCAGCCTGTCCTTGTTTGATGTCTGCTGCAGCTGTGAGCTCATTCATCAAAGAACTCTCCAACTGTTTTCGAAGGCTTTTAGCACTGTTTGCAAAATCCTGTATGTATCCTTCCACCAGATAGACATGGCCATCTTTTTGTTTGAAGTACTGTGTCAGGTTATCAAGAAGGGTATCCTCCCATTTGGACAATTCTGTGCATGCTTCTTCTTTCAAGAGGTTGAGCAATTGTCCAAAGTCATATTTCCCTCCCACTTCTGCAACTGTTCCAAAGTTTAAGATTCTAGTCTCAGCTGTAGTAACCCATCTGTACATGGCTTGCCTAAAGCTCCATTCCCATTTGTAGAATTCACTACACAGTCGCATATAAGCATCAGCCACAAGGCTATTTCTGAAGCTAAAGATGAAGTTTTCATGTTTTACTGCATTACAGATACTTGTTATCCATTCACAAAACTCCAGGATATTATTAGCAGAAGATGCACATTCCCCCAGAGTTTGTATGATGTTTTTCTTGAGTTCATACACAGCTTCACTATATCCTGCATTGACTGGAGCCATCGGGGGGTTTCCATTCCACAGTCCAGGGATATAGCAGTTCCCAGTGTTAGGATTGTATTCCATCACATCAGTGAAACACTTATACTTTTCTTTTTTTTCCATTCTGGCTGCTGCCTCTGTCATCTCGTTTAACTGCTGCAAGAACAGTTTCCTGTCTCTAAGGTTCTTCTCATGAGCTGAAACATCTGACACATTCTGGTGTACAAACTGACATTTGGGCTTTTTACCAACTTCTTTCATCCGAAGAAATGCGTGTACCACTATTTGCAGAATATCTTTCATTTCTGCTGCATTTTCCATTGCAATATTGATGATTGTCAGATCACTCAACCCTACAACAAGAGTTGCTAGCTCATTGTCATGCTCATAGCTATCATCCAGTTGCGCAAGCTCCTGAGACTTGAGGCCTTCAGTGTCAATGACCACTAAGAAATCACAGTTAAAAGTTTGTTTAACTTCTTCACTGATTCTGTTGACTAACATAAAGGCACCTCTAGTGCATCGACCACTGCTCACTGCAAACTGCACTCCAAACATCGTGTTGAGGAGAGTGGATTTCCCTGTGCTCTGAACACCTAGAACTGTGACCACAAGAATCTTGTTTTTGGGAAACACCAGTTCATGGAGCTGGGACAGAATATCACTCACCCATCGCAGAGGGATGTTGGATGCATCTCCATCCACAAGCTCCAGAGGAAAGCCATCGAGCAGAAGCTGTGCACATAGTCTGGGTAAATGCTGTAGCTGTTGTCGTGAGGGGAGGTCTTCTGCACAAGACACTGAGGCCTCATAAATCTGACCCATTTCACGGAAGAAGTGTTCTGTTCCCAGTGAACTACTGGACAGCTGCCAGTCAATCTCTTTGATATCCCGTCTATTGTCAGATTCTTTTGACTTTTCTTTGTACTGTTCTCGGAGACCTGATATTTTTTCACGAGACAGGTCATCAAGATTTATACGCATCCATTTCAGGAAGTAGCCTCTATCTTCCTTTTCACTTGATATTGCATTGATGAAAAGGGATATTGGTTTTGACATGTCATGTGAGTTTTGTAGTTTACGGAGCTTCATTTTCTCTTCTTGAAGATCGCTCTTGTAAACTTCTATATTTTTAGTTAAAATCTTTTGAAGCCGGAATTCTTCTTTTTCCAGTGAAGTAATTTTTTTCCACATTTCCCCCTGTAGCGGAAGCTGCCTTTTTTTGTAATCAAGTGTGTCAAGGATTTCTGAAGTGATAGCATCTGCATTTTGTTTGGCTTTCTGACACTCTGAGTAGTGTTCATCAACGTGGATTCCCAAATCAGGTGCAACACCAGCCATTTGCTGTATTGACATCTTTACAGTTGAGTTTTTTAGTGTAATTTTGACAGCCTCCTGCACATTCCTGGTGAAGTCTGCATCATTTATGTGAATGGTCTTCAATACAATGTTTTGTTTTTTCAGTTTCAAAACTTGAGCTACACTCTTAAAAGCATCCAGATTAAACTTTTTGCTTTGTTGGTTGCCCACAAGAATTATTTGTGCTTTACTTTGACAATATGACAAAATGTGATCTGAATTGGCCATATTTTCACAGAACACAAAAACAGCAGAAGATGACTGACATAAAAAGACATACTGGGTTTCGAATGAGGCAATATCACCACGAAGGTTAGCAATTGCCAATGGTTCACTGAAGATGTCTAGGTTTTTGTTTCCACACGGAAGAAACCATGTCATTTCAGCAAGCCCATTTGAAATTGTTCTTGGGCAATCACCACACTGCATGTCACGATGTACAAAGGTGTCATGATATTGTTGAGAAGTGCTCAACAGCTTATTGATAACCTCTGACTTTGACAAAGAGCACTCACCAAGTCTCACAAAAGAGATCATTGGAATTTCTGAAAGGACAATTCGTTCTTCAATGAAGCCCTTAGTTTCAGAAAGAGACTCGGGCCTGTACTTTTTGACTATGTCTCTCATGGCCCAAAGCATTAGTGTGCACTGGTTTGTGTCACAATTAGGAAGCAGCAGAGGAACAGCAAACTGACACATTGACATTTTGAGTGACAATTCCTGCTGCACAAAACCATCAGAACAAAGAAAGAGAGCTGTGATGATGTCAAGTGGGTTCATTCTAACCTGGCTTGAGATGGGACCTTTACAGATGTTGTCTAAAAACTCTGCAATCTCGGATGAATCATCGCAGCTTGTGTCACTGGCTGTAGATTGTACATTTCTGGCTGTTATGTTGACCATCATCAGCTTTTTTAAAAAATACCATGCAAGCTTTACATTAGTTTCAGCAGGTTTATCAGTGATTGTTATCTCATCAATCTGAAGTACTGTGTCCAACGACAGCTTCTTTTTGTAGTGCTGCAACAGCCCAAGGTTCTCTAGTACAGTCTCCAGATGTGTTCCTGTGAAATAATATTTTTCTGTTAGAAATTGCAGTGACATTGTAAGAAAGCAGTAAGTGTAACACTGATTTTGGTACTGTGACTAGGCCACATCCACGATTACATGGCGTATATCGGCAAACAGCCCTGAATGTCAGCCTCAAATGGCCCATTAAAGTTTGAAGGGGCACATGACACCCACCTTCATCAGACTTGTTTTTGTGATTTCTAATGGTTTTTATATTGTTAAAGAACATTTAAGAAGCCCCGCCCTAAAACCATGACAAACATGTTTGACTTTTTGGAATTGTCTGGATGTTTGTGAAGAATGTTTTTGCCAAATTATGTAAATTTACCTTAAACCACATTTCTCATTTCTCTATATTTAATGTACATATATAAATGATCAAGGTCGAATAAAGAATATCTCAATAGGGCCCCCATGTTTTTGACCCTTATGAGACTCAGGACACAAGAGCAATGAAACTTGGTACAGTAATTCTCCACATAGCGCCCAACTTAAAATATTATTAAGGCCACACCCATCGAGATATAAAAGGGTTATATATATACCCTGCTATATACCCTCAATGGCCACACCCTACAACAAACAGGAAGTCAGCCATATTTGATTGAAATTGGGATGTCATGGCTTTGGGGCTGGGCCTCTTAAATGCTTGTTAACAATATCAAAAGCCCTAGAAATCACACAATATCTGATTAAGCTTACTGTTGCATTTGGGGCAGATGGGGCCATTTTGCCAATATACACTTTGGTTGGACTAGTTTAGGTTGGGCCCTGAAAATATAATTTTCAGTAATAAGTAATAATATCAATAAAACAAAAAAGCCAAAAAGTCAAACCCTTCCAATGTTTGTCATCATTTTATGGTGGGACCTGTTAATTTCTTGTTAAAAATATGTTATTAATGTTATTTTACAAGCCACTTACTGTCAGAATTGCTCCCCTGGTTTTCCTCATGAGAAGTGTCAGATGCGTCGTAAAAGTGCTGAAAATTGCAAATCAAAACAACAAACAATCACAACGACAGATATGTCATAATAATGTTTTGCGGGTTACAATTTCTTTCATGTCTTTCTTACCTTCTTGTCATGCTCATGTGAATTTATGGCCTGCAAATTGTCAGTCATGGCTGCTTCTAAACTCAGATTATGGTATGCTTTGTACTGAAAAGAATGAAAAGACATTTAACAAGTGCTAAGTAAATATATATATATACGTATCAATTATTATTTTTATTTTTTTACAGAAAATGATTCACAACAAGTAAGAAAATGTAAGTGGCATTGGGGGTAAGTCCCATTCTTTTTTTGTGACTGATAGAACCCTGTGAAAGCCTCGGGCTGATGTCAGTCAGACAGAGACACAAGCTCCTGTGTACTCCAGTTTAGTTACAATTATGTTTAATTATAATTCGTTTTTAAGGAAAGGTTGGATAACAGTTGTTATAAATAATGTCACTGTAAAATATCATTATCTATAGGTAAATGTATTGATTTATTAACACATAAATCATATTTTGATTACACCAGGCAGGCTTACATTAACAAAAACACACAGGTCAGTTAAATAAAATTAAAATGATCACTTTTAGCAGCAAACAACAATAAATATTAGATAATGGTTGAAAATCTGTAAGTTGATAAACCTACCTTTACAAGATTGCCATTTCCATGTCTCTAAATTGTGGATTACGAAAACTCTGAACAACAGCTGATAATAAATGTGTTTACGAGGTGTGGTGCTCTCATTTATATACAGGAGCTTCATGACAAATACTTTCAGTTTTGAGATTTAACCAGTCACTCCTTTTCCGAAAATGCCTCATCCTGTTTGAGAAGAGCATGTGGTAAGTAGACAGACAGGTTAGGTATGGGAGATGAGAGTAACTTGTCAGTGTTACGTACATGTTTTGTTAATTGCTGCTTGTAAATTGTCTAAAGCCAGGATGAGTTCAAACGTTCTCCTTTCAGCATTTTTCACTTTCGTTTGATTTAATACATCCCACCATAAATAACATCTTAACCCTGTAGCCTACTGTTGCTGCTTGAGCAAGAAACAAGACTTAGAGAGTTAATAATAATCACAATGCCTGCAGATCTTTAAAACATAACATAAGCTCTCCTCCTCACATGCTCTTTATTTCTTTAAAACGCTAACTGGACTTAATGTGTGTAGTAAGTAGACCAAAAAACATTACAACAGATCCTCCATGTAAAATCATTTGACAGCATTTATTGTTTCTTCAAATACAAAAAGATAAAATCGAAGTTCGCCCTTTCACTGAGGACTAACTACATTCATTCAGACGATGATCCTGGCACAAATTCAACATGAAGTTATCAAAATATATACCGGAGAGAGGAGATAGGGGGCGCTACACACACACACTTCATCACACACCAGCAATCTAGTCTCTATGGATATTCTCTTTCTACGAAGCACCACAGTAAAAAAAAGACCAATGCTATGTTACATCATTTCATTGCTTTTTTAAAAATGAAAAGATATTAAAATACCACTTTAGAATCACAACAGGGTTTGAGGGAAGAGAGGATAGTTTCAGATTTTTACCTGCTGTTCACAGACACTGAAGCGACGCAGTGTTGAGGACAAAATATAAGGATTATCTGAAGAGCATAAAGGTAAAATTGTGACATTGTTATACCTTGTAACTATGGGCCTTAAGTGGGCACACCTTTGACAGTGGGCTGACAAAGACAACCAACCTTTCCCACGTCCATTGACTGCGGGCAATTTATGGTTTACCAATTTTCCTTCTGCATGTTTTTCGATGGTAGAAGGGAAAAAAGGAGAGGACCCACAGTAAAACAGAGAGGAGTTGCAGACTCCAAATATAGATATAATGTTGACTAGAGAGTTGAACCCACAACCTCCTTGCTGAAAGTGCTCTCCACCCTGCCACAGTGAAACCGCCAAATGTTACTAACCAATTTTAATTTGCTGGCTACCATTGCAAAAGCAGTACCTATGATTACTTAGATTGGGTTTAGATGTCTGGATGCTATTTCTGTCTTGCCTGATCAATTACAACGGTTTATTTAAAATTGGTGAGAATTATGCTGTTTTTTTTTTTGATTGGCTAGTTGTATGTCTTAATTCTCAATATCTCCTCAAACATTCCTTGCACTTTTCCTATCATAACCCTAACACTGCGTCTTTCACGTTTTTATATATTTTTCAAAGACAAAAGTGGTAGTAGTGTTTCTCTACACATTTACAAACTGAAGTCCGCCCAAAATGTGGCTCACAATGAGGTAATGTGGTCCTGGAAAACACCTGGAAAATACCTTGACACATCTGGACTAGGACTGGAGGTGGTTTAGTATAGAGCAGACAATGGCAACAACAAAAATCAAGAATACTGCTTCCAAATGTTAATAAAAGAAGAGCCTTGGTTTTGTCCTGGTTTGGCACAAGTTATATTATATTTCATGTTTTTAGTCCCTCTTTTCTTGTTTTGGCACAGTTGTCTGGTCTGTTTTAGTCCTAGCTTAGTCCTGGTTTTAGCCCGAATTTAGACTTCATTTAGTCCTTATTAAGTTCTAGCTTATTGGCTTAATTCACATAGACAGTTCCAGATTTATAGCAGCTGTAATTTAGTTTGCATCAAAAATTGGTTTATCAGTGATTTATATTGTGAGCATGTCCAACCACTTTTAAATATTACAGTCCTTGCTTAGTACAGGTTAGTTCACATTTAGATCTAGGCCTTGTTTAGTCCTGGTTTAGCATTTGTTTGGCACGTTTTGAGTTTTTTAGTTCTTTTGTAATCCTGCCTTTTAGTCCTGGTTTGGTCCCTATTGTAACCCCACTCCAGCCCTATAGTCCAGATGTTTGTTAAATCGGAAGTCCTTCAAAACAAGTTCCTTTTTAGTTTAATCAGTTTTATGTAAGAAAACAGTATAAAAATCACACAAAAGAAACATGATCGGCTCAAATCTAAAACGTAGAAAAGTTTTCTGAGGTATCTGTGGCTGAGGTTGAGTGTGGCATGAACTAGTTGCATGGGGTTTTTCTATATCCAAAATGCACCAAAAATTATAATTATTAAAAAAAAAACTCATATACTAATCATATTTGAAGCTTCAACGTTTCTTTTTCTTCTTCAGCAGCAGCAAACGAGACATTCACCAATACGAGTATGGCATCACAGAAGGGACATAAAACAAGTTGAACAGTCAAAGAGAAATGCTGTGGTGTTGGTCCCGGTTTACAGTAAATGGATCCAAACAGAACATATCGAGAAATTAAACCTGACTTTTCACTCAAGTAAATATATAAGACGAGCGTGAATTCTGAGTTTAACTCTGTCATCAAATCCTCAGCAATGGCAACATGGTGGTCAAAGTGAGCAAGAAGGTCTCCAAATACATTTATTGTTTTCCTATTAAAATGACTGGAGCTTCAGCCTACTCATGTTACTATGGGCCTTAGACAGGTACACAATTTACCACCAATTCTCCAAACCTCTTGCATATTGTTGGTAGTTGAGAGAAAGAGGAGCTGGGTTCAGAGAGCTCTTAAACCAATAAATGCAATGGATGAGTTTTCAGTAAACATTGAATCGCTATTTTAATTATTCACATTTCAGCCAAGCAAGGATCTGATGACATTTCAGAAAGAATATGGAGACATACTAACATTATACTGTAAGTGCTTAGAAATATCTTTCAGTGTTAACTAATACAGCTGGTTTGGCACTTGAGTCAAAAGTCAAATTTTATTTTCTCTCTTCTGTTTTATACACATCAAGAGAAATTCACATTAAAATAATCATACATAGACCAGATGCACAGGTCTTGCACCAACTTAAAGTGAATGTATTAGAATAAATAGACTCCTAGTGGACAGAGGTGGTAGTGCAACTCCAAAACTCTTACTTGGACATTGACAATGTTAATTAAAAAATTAGTTTCAAATGCTAATTATTTACTATTAATATGTATAAATAAGTATGTTTAAATGTTATTACTATAGGCTTGTCAAACTATCATCAATTTGGGCATAGTATATTACTAAGCAGTGGTTTAGTATCCATTGGATCCTATTGTAGCAAATGTTTAACTTTAACAGTTGTCAGCACACTGCGACAGGGGCTACTCAATCGTGAACTGCTTCAATGACATTGTGACCATGTGAATGTGTGCTGACATCATTGAGGTATATATAACCCCTTCTGAAATAATTAACAATATTTTGATTCAGTGCCACATTGAGGAAATTGTAATGGGGAGGAGTTCTACTGTAAGTTATGGGGTTTTGTATATAAATAAATATTTTTTTCTATGTAACAAGCTTTTGCACTGAGCGTGTTTTTGAAGTTGACTTATGTTTTCCACCATAGACGTCCATTCTTTAAACACATTCATGCTTCTTTAGGGGTTCTCCCTAAAAGTGGGCACCTTGCAGTTTTACATCATCAGGACAGTAGCCAATAGGCTTTGAGCACCCTCTGATACGATCCGCCTCTTTAGTTTTTACCTGAGAAAGTTGTGTGGATTTTTCTTTCCCCCCTAACTAGCAGATGGTGCCGCTGGCTATGAACTCGGCCAATCAGATCTCTGCATGCAAGACGTTCACTTCCTGTTCAGTCAGTCATCAAACTCAAACACAGACTTTAAAATAAGAGCGCTGACAATAACTTTAGAGAGCTGGAGTCTGCTTATGTGATAGAAAAAGATATGGCAAGTCAAAATGTCTCTGTGTTTCTATAGAGCACAACAGTGTCTGCCAACCTCTTGTTCCGGAAATTCCCATTCATTTTTACCCTAAACTTTTTGAAAAATCCACATTTTAAAAGTTTAAAACTTGATAGAGGATAATCATCTATGTGTCAACTTAGAATCATAGCGCAATTGTTTAAATAAATAAAAAAATGTTATGATTTTGATTACATTTATAGGCTAAATCCCCTTAAATATATATATAAGCAATGGCTATGCAGGGATTGGGACAGGAACACTTCATGTATTTTGCCCTGTTGTAACAATGCAGCACCAATACTGAGTGATACCATTTAAAACTATGCACAGTATTTAGAATTATGCAATTAATAAATTACCACATACATTTGATATATACTTGCTATGGTCATTTTGACTCACCACATCATTTATAAATCACAAAGCCTTAATCCAGCTTCCATTTAAACTTCCCCCAGTATCTATTCTGGCTGTTTTCGACCCGTTGGATCCGAAAAACTCAACCCAAAGGAAGTCCAAGAGAGAAAGTCATCGGTAACAGTCTTCCAAGGATTTGCAGCATTGTAGTAAAATAAAAAAAAAACTAATTACTTAATGTTTAATTGGGTTCGGTCCAAAGTCGTCGAGCGAAACAGTAAAAAAAAATGTTTTGCAAAATCACGGTCGCTGAGGTACTGGAGGTGAGGAGCATTCGCTGAGTCGAGACCTGAAGGTTTTCCTGCCTTTTGCTGCATGTTTGAAGTATTTCACAAAGTTTAATGACACACAAATGAATCAAGAATAAAGAAATGGACAATGTAGAAAAAAACAATGTGCTGGTAAGAGTCTCGCCCTAAAAAGGACTTAGAAAATAAAAATAGATTTAAAAAATGTCCTTTTAAGGATAAAATAGCAGCTTTCACACTGGTTTGTTCTGCACCATAAATATTCAGCCAAAATGCACAAAAAATATTTCTAGTTCAAGATTGATATCTTTCTATAATATTATTTTAGGAATAAAGTCACCTTCAATCAGAATTTTACCCACCTTATCTAAAAAATGTTTAGTTACCATCTACTATATTCTAAACTTTATGTCAAATTTAGTACAAATATAGGTATTTTCTATAAGTTTAAAGACATTTTAGAAATTACAGATAAAATAAATACAACACACTTTACAAAAGCAAGATATTGTGCATTTTGGCTGAAAAAATGTAAAAATCCACTGAGGAATCGTGATTTGTAGTTGTAGATAATGAGATCCATCTGGTTTTTCCAAAAAAACAAAAAATGTGATAAAAAAGGAAGTAATCTCAATTTTGTCTTGTTTAAATACTGGACTCTTTGGGCTGCAGGTCGAGGTTGGTCAACATGGAGACAGGGGCATGAGGCGTTACTGTGGAACCGAGCAGGGGTGTGTGGTCAGAACAGGAAGTGATGGGCGGAGTCAGGTGGCGACGGATCTGGCAGATACGCTCCTCCACACATCCGGCAGAAAGACGGGCTTCAGCGTCATGGTCCCAGCATTCCTCCACTGTCTCACACAACTGACACAGGCCCTATGGGAGTAACATATGAGAGGTTAGAACTGAACCAGGACTAGACAAGGACTAAACCTGGTCTATGCAAGAACTAAACATGAACCACCATTCCTCAACTGTCTCACACAACTGACAAAGGCTCTATAAAAATAGCAAACACAAAGTAAGAACCAGGACTAAACTAGAACTACACCAGGTCTAAACCAGGACAAAATCAGCACTATCATTCCTCCACTGTCTCGCACAAATGTCCCAGGAAAATCAGGAAGAGCATCCCCCCAATTGGATGTTACAAGATAAACCAGGACTATCCCATGATAACAGCATAGATGTACAGTATATATAATAGAAGTGTACCGTGTGTTTGAGCCACTGTTCTTTAAACACTGGTCTCATTTTCTTATGAACCACCACCTCCTGAAGATCCTCCAGAGACGGGTGCTGTCCCACCTCCTCCTCGAACGGCAGCATGTACTCATCCACCGGACCTGCGCCAAAACAGTCACATTGTATTCAAATGTCCACTTACAGCGTACATTTGTGAAGGACAGCTAGGTTCTTCCCACTCTGTCCTCATCATCTTAAGATAATAATTAATAATAATTATTAATAATAATTAAGATGCAGTCCATACGTTTCCTAAAATTAAAGCTTTATCTGACCCTGTTCCATGATGCAAAGTAATCATAATTATTATTTTACTTAGTTTAGCCCCTCCTCTGGTTTCTACAGCAACATCAGATCAGACTTGGAGGGTTACTCTTTTGACCAGTAGTACCGGTAGTTAAGTTTTACCTTAAGTCCCTCCCTTGGGCTCTACAGACAACCTACTTTACATTTGACCATTTTCTATTTTTAACTTTTATTTTAGGAACCTTACGGACTACACTTACAAGTCTTCACAAGTGTCTGTCCATGCAATAGTTTTTGTAATGTCTTACTGAGGTCCTTACCATCTGCAGCCTTGCACCGGGACACCAGCTCCCACAGCACCAGCCCCAGAGCGTACATGTCTATTCTGAGAAACGCATCTCTCTGGAAGTTTATAGCTCCTTCTAACACCTCCGGGGCCATGTACCGCCTCGTTCCAACCTGAAAACAGTCAATAACATCAGAATTCAAAAACAAAAAGATCCACTTAGACACAATAACAGAGAATCTAAGTTCAGGGATTCTCATTTACTGTGAGTCTGATTAATCTAATAAAGAGGTATTGGGAAGGTAAGGGATTTGTGTAATACAAATCATGTAAAATTGATTAGGTAAGAAAACATATTAAGAAAAGTTGACAGTGAAATATATTAAGGGTAGGCGATATGGTTTTATTAAGCCAAGATCACAATTTCAATTTGATCACAGTTTTAGTTGATGTTGAATTTTCTGCCCTCCACAGAAGACTGCTACATACATTTTTTACTACAAATTCATTCAATCCAAAGACCACCTTAATACTTAATTCTATATATTTCCTTTTTTATGAATATGTTTCCAGGTGAATCTTCGTACAAACACATCTTTAAGATCCCTGTATCGAACCTGGTCGGCCGCAGTCTGGAGCTGAAGTCTCCTCTCGTCCACTCGGTGTTGACCACAGCGGCTGTCCCAGCGGTCAGCAGCACAGGCGCGGCCACTCACTCTCTCTCGGCCACTCACTCTCTCTCTGTGTCCCGGATGGAGATTAAGGAGATCGCCAGTCGCACCAGGAAGGAACTGCTCGGTGAGGACTATATCAGAATAATATAATCATAATTATAATACATAGAAGACTTAAACTGTTCAGAGAGTTAGAATGCAGGAGTGCTACTTGGATGTAAATGTCCTTTTTGGTGCTCTTCAGTGTAGGGGGATCAAAACAGAAAAACTGAGGCACTCAACAGGTGGTTCAGTCCTGGTTTAGACCTAGTTAGTCCTGGTTCAGTCCTGGTTTAGACCTGGTTTATTGTTGAGACTTTTAGCTGATATCCTGGTGGTTTTAATGTTGAAACAATCCTATTTCCTCTGCGGTAAATTAATAAATGATTTATGTGATATATATTATTTCAGGTTTGACGGAGGAGCCGAGTGGCCGCTCCGACTCTGGTCTGAAACAGAGAAAGATGAGCAGAAAAACTGAGGAGGATTCTAAAGCAAGAGCTCTGACTTCTACCAACAGTGAAGGGTGAATATATCATTTTAATATGACAGATTACCTACTTTACATCACATAACAGGATAACAGGGGAGGATAGGCAATTTAAGCATGTTTAAATCAATTATTATTTAGTATTTATTAAATTAATTACCAATTCAATAATGACTACCTACTTACATTACATCATAAAACATGGTCAAATGGTCAGTTTTAATCAAATTCTTATTTTAGGAAACCTTTAATTTAGTACTTATAGAGAACAACAGTGCCCCCCTCTGGTTCCAGATGTAAAAATCGCATTCATTTTTCCCATTGACTTTTCCAAATCCATATGATAAGAGGTTAAAAGAAGAGGCTAATCAGCTACGGGGTAACTTACATTCACAATGCAAATATTTTCAGCTGAAATAAATGAATGTTGATATAAGAAAACTCAGCAAAATACATTAAAGCTGCACTAACTGATTTCTTTTTCCTTGTATCTTGGGAAAGATAGTTATTTAGTTACTAGTACAGAATAACAGAAGTTTCCGAACACTTGTGGCATCAAGCCCTATCTGGCAATATGTCTGTGTTCAGGAATGGGTATAATTATAGTTGCTCAGAATCAATGGAAGTCAATGGGCAGAGGGTCACTTTTTAGCGAGAAGCAGCTCTAGCACTGGTCTATCGCCGCTTGCGTCTTTAATTTTTGTCTTAAATTGTCTGTAATTGTCTTTACCTGTTCCTTGTTTTCTCCAGGGTCTTGTCTGAACTTAGTGAAGAGGACTTACACAGACAGCTGTCCTCGACCTCTGACCCTGAAGCAGAGAGGGTCCTGACCTCTGACCTCTCGCTGACCTCTGACCCCTGCCTGACCTCTGCCCTTGGTTTGACCTCTGCGTTGACCTCCTTCGAAGACGTCCTGGACCTAAAGTGACGACAATCCATCCACTGTACTGCCCCATTCACGTTCTGTACTATGTCTTTTACCTTGTTTTTAACTTGTTTTGTTTTTACCTTGTCCTATTTTTGACCTGTTTATCTTCTGTTGTTTTTGCCGTGACAGAATAACTCCCTCAGGTTTGTGTCAGATTTTTAAGAAGCAGAAATAATGCTTTTCAAAATCTCCAAAATGTTGAAACCACAAATTCAGAACCGACATCTCACGACCTCCAGCGCAGCATGTAGACGATATGAACATGTTAATACACAGATATGTCACTAATGCTTATTTACACATATTATTATGATATTTAAATCTCATTTTTATTTGCTCCTCTGCACATTTCAATCCTTTAACACAGACAGCAGCCATTACCCACAATCCTCTCTGGCAGGAGCAGTGATTGTAGACGATTGAAGAACCCACAATAATCCGATAAATTCATTTAAAGTGATTTTAGAGACACTTAAATCTAAGCCATACGCAGCATTCAGAAAAATCAAGATGGACGACAAATCTGTTTGAAAAGAAAACACAATATAGAGACTTGGAAAATGGTTTTTGAATGCAATCTAAAGTCTCAGAACACATCAAAACATGAATGACATGTTTTAATTGACTATAGAAACCTTTCACATCAAGTATCATTTAATTAGACTAATATGCATACAAATTGCTTAATAATAAAAGAACAAAATTAAGGCTAGACTGGATCTAAACCTGGAATAAACCCAGACTTTAAGTATGTCTAAACCAGGACTGAACTAGTTCCTGAACCAGGTCTAAATAAGGTCTAAACCAGGGCTAAACCAGGACTGAACCAGGTCTGAACCAGGTCTAAACCAGGACTGAACCAGGTCTGAACCAGGTCTAAACCAGG
>JAVQKG010247705.1:0-31102 GCA_036025885.1 Hypseleotris bucephala
AATATGTTCCGTTGTTTTTCTGGTAAATGCCTATAGAGCGTGGCCCAGTCAGTCCATATTGTAATACTGTAGTGTGGTTGACTTAGTTTATCTCTTCTGTAAAAAAAAAAAAAAAAAAACATTAAATTTTGGCCCGCTGGAGGTCTTAATTTTCATTTTCAGTAGTCTTAAAAAGGTCTTAAAAAGTCTTAAATTTAACTTGATGAGCCCTGCATATACCCTGTACTAGTAAATCCAAGTACATTTCATTTAAAATTTAACCTATCAAACGGGGTATACAAATATCACCAGTTATATTGTTGCAGTTGCAATTTACCACATCACATACTGTCTCTAAAATGATGTACCTCTATGATGCATCTCTTGTCATTATCTAGTGGGAGGATTCTGCGCCTGTACCAGCTCAAACAACAACACTTACTGGTGTCTTCGAACTATCAACGAGACCCACAACACCTTGTTTTGTGAGTTCTCCACTGGTTTCCTGGAGTACTTTGACCTGAACAGTGATCCCTACCAGGTGGGTAAACGTCTGCTTACATCAGCTCTGCCTATGACCATCTGTATTTCTCTATAAAACCTTGCATGCCCCATTAAACCCCATGTCTAATTTGTAATTTGAAAGGCATTTTATGCGGCAACAAAAACAAAAATTTGACCCATCTGTTTTGAGAGAGTAATATTGTGATAATGTGTTCGCAGCTGACCAACGCGGTGTATAATGTGGATAGGGACATATTGAACACACTCCATGCACAGCTTATGGAGATGAGGAGTTGTCAAGGACACAAACAGTGTAACCCACGTCCTAAAGGCTTGGAGACAGGTAAATTAAAACACCATTTAAATTATTTTATTTTTCACTGGTTTTATTAGTATCAATGAATGACTGAAACTGGTTCAACTCCAAAGATAATGATATATATAAAAATAGGACAGTTTTTCCAGTTTCAGTCCCACTGGTGTTTGCATCTTTTTGCATGTTGCATGTGAATGGGGATCATCTATTCAATTAGTTTTTACCACCCTTTTAGATGGAGCTCAATGTATCATCACAATAATGTATCTCTGTGTGGTCTGAATGTGAATGTTTCAATCATAATGATAAAGCACTGACTTTTTTACCAGCACTTTCTATTGTCCTGGAAATGGTCTCATCTATCCATGTGCACAAATCTAAATCAATTCTTTCTTTGTATTTATTTCCAACACACTCCAGTCCATAAACGACTATACAGTATCTTAGGCTTGTTCTCTTTTTCAATAGCTACACAATGTCAGAAATATTCTTGCGAGAATCCTGTTAACAGGCTAGTATTTAATTTACTATTTATTTATTATAATCACCACGTGGAGAGAGCGCCTCCTAGAGCTGAGTCCTTGTTATTGTAAGTGCCTAATAAGTAATGACACAATGCCTTAAGTAAGCCATAACATTTGTGTGTGGTATTGGCCATGCTGATTATGTCCTGGGGTTAAAAAATTCTGTGTCTGTAATTACTATCTGGAGAAGCGAGCAGCGGAGTTAGCCAAGCTGCACTGTGATTGTGTTGCAGTGTTGGCATGTGGGAACTGTCATTAGCATGCCAGCACTTTTCACATTGGAGCCCAAAATCTCTTAAGCTGCCCTTGTACGGGTGCAGCGCCTGCTCTGCAAACCAATCAAATAGTTCTTGTGGTTTCTTCATGTGATGTTTGAGCTGGAAGAGGCGATTATTAAAAAGTAAAATTGGGTGAAATTGAGATTCCAGTTACATGACTCTATTTGTGGAGTGTGACTTAAGCATCATTATCACCTCAGTGACAAAAGCCTATGTTTCACTTTGAATAAAAAGTGCTGAACTCCACTTATTCACATAAACCCAATCACTTCTAATCTTCTTCTCGGATGATTGCATTTGATTTTTCTTTAAGGAGTAGCAGCAGTGCATGAAGACATCTCCAGTGTGAATGATCTATATATATTTCCCTCACTCGTCTGTCTGAATCAAAGCGTTTAACAATCCAATGCTTTTATTTTTCTGATCAGGAGGTAAAGATGGAGGAAGCTATGAGCCACACAGGTATCCACACATTTATTGTTTTCTTCAGTGGCTTCTCTTTAACACCTGCATGGGCTCAATGGCCTCATTTCCACTAATCTGCATCCATGGCGTGTTGGCGCTTGATCTGTGGCTGCATGCTGGGGTTGTCTAACAAATCATAACAATGATTGTGTTCATTCATTTACGCAGCTTCATGTTGTCACCTCTGTGCACTCAGTCTGCACTTGTGTACCTGCCAGTCTACACACTGAAGCACTTAAAGTCTTTGCCTGTCAGCTGTTTGTAATAAAATATTGAAGCTGGTGCTAAAATAGCATGGCCAAACGGATTACATCATCAGCTCATATACCTGATGCTTCCCTCAAGAGTCTACCATCTAATTTATTTCATTTAAGAAATAGGAATAGTGGCACATTGTATGAATGCTTAAAGGCATATTGGCCATAGGTGAAATGTAAAAAATTTGAGCTACACACAAACTTAAAAAACTAAAGATTGATAAGACATTGCCTTACTTTGGCTGAGTGCACCTTTACTAGGAGACTGAGTGGACCGTCTTGCACGTTGATTCGCACAGCAACAGAAAATATACCTGCATCATCATTTACAACATGAGTTTTTTGGGAGGGTCCACACTAAACCAGAGCTATTTTTGCATTGTGTTAGTGTGGACATAGAGCCATCAATCATTATTTCCAAAGTGCATCTTGCAATATCCTCAACCCATGCCCATCACATCCACAAACAACCATTGCATTATAAAGTGACATCCGTTTTTGCTTGTGGCCATTAGCTTGTAGCCTTTAGCCGTAGTCTGGGTGCAGAGTTGCTGTGACCTCTCTCCTGTCACTGACCTGTGTTTCTGGCACTTGCACCAGGCAACAGCAGCACCGACAGTGGTCAAAGAGGAGACCGAGCCTGTCCTTCCTGTGAGTCCTAAAGCATCATGTCCCAGCTCACCCCAACAATGGCACTGCTAGTTCACATACACCAAACTTGACCCCTTTTTCGCTTTCAATATTATTTGTCCCATTTACTATTCTGGGGATACCTCATTCCAACACTTTCTGTTCTTCTTTTCAGTTATTTTTCATTACAGGTGAAATTTCAGTCCAACCCAGGCCTATACCATTAACTCTCCCATTAACTGTTTGTTGTGCAGCATATGTATTTGCAGACTCCTTTTTAAATACAAAATGCTTGGCTGCGGTGTTATGCTTTAGGTTAATATTGCTACTTTGTGTGTCGCTTGGGTCCTAATTCTGATGAAGCTGGTTTAGTGAGAGCTCAAGCTGGGCACTGCTGCATGCTTTGAATAAAAAGTAATAGAACTCCATTCAGATTTTTAACTGTGGTTCCTCTCTTTTCTTTGGCAGAACACAGCCAATATGGGACGGACGACAAGGTTAAGCTTCCAAACTTGACTGACGAGGAGGTGAACTGGCAGGGACTGGAGGATCTTTTTAGCATCAACGAAAGCCTTTATGAATGTAGGCCCGACTACAGCCCCAGCCCGGACAACTGGGACAACTTTCAGAAGGACGTAGACTATATGTTTGCACTGCTACTTGATTTAAACAAACACAACCGAACCCAAAATCTTGACGATTCCACCCTGCCAGAGCTGGGGTCCGGGGCGGGGGGAGGAGAGGGCAGCGGAGCAGATTTGTGGCCCGCGTTTATTACCGAGGTGCAACTTACCACTCCTGTCCCGACAATGACACTATTCCCAGCCACACATACAGACAGCCCACTGCAGGACGGGACACTGAAAACTCTATTGAATGAGCTTCCTGAAAGTGGGAGGTCTGAAAATCCACCTTCATCTGGCATGTCTTCGAGTGTCCGCAGCGCCCCCGTGTGGACGCGGCTGGAGGACATCGAGGACAGAGAGGAGGGGTTTAGTGGGAACGGACTGACTGAACTGGAGACGAGACACGGCCACCTGCTTCGCACCCACAACAGCCTGCAGCGGGACTCGGGAGCACCCCCTACTGCCCTCCGTCTGGACCTGCAGCCCCAGGAAGAGGACATCTTCCAGGCCCAAGGCTACCTCCCCTTCTCCCCTCAGACTCAAAAGCCCGCCCCCTCTGAACAGACTGGTGCTCTCCACAGCACAGGGGCCACTTTAGACTTTGAGGGCAGCGGCTCGTCCCCTCAACTCTCCAGTCAGACGCTCTGAGGGAGGGGCTTGTGCCAGTCGGTCAGCCAATAGGACGCTTGTAGAGACAGTGTAACTAGGAGATGAGCTTGCCAAAGGCGAGTGATGCTGCCACCTCAGTAAGATGTTGTATATTGAGTATTAAAGTTATTGTTTATTTTTTTTACAGGTGCCTACATGTTAGTAAAACAGTGTTATGTTTTCAAATATATATTTAGAAAAAAGAGCCTTAATGCAGCTAAACAGAATATTGGGGTTTTGAGTTAAAAACCATTTAGTTAATATATGTTTAAAAAGTGTGTTGGGACTCTGTAACATCTGAAAGAATCTCTACATTAGTCTACTCCCCTTCTGCCCAGTCCAGGACTGCTCACCCAGTGGCATCAGCGACGACCCCCAAATGCACTTTTCCACACAGACTCCGCAGTTTGTGTCTCGTTGAATTATTTGTCCAGCGTACATTCGGATTTTAGGAAATTTTTATTTCTACTGACAGTGACTACTTTTTAAAAACTAAAGCAAGAGCTGAGGGCATTTCCTGAGAAAGTCACACAATTAAAATAAATAAGAATAATTTTATTTAACAATTCATTTAATTGTCATAACCTTTGACACTCATAGGTGCTTTAAGCGACAAACACCACCTATTTTATTTAGTCAGGTAAGAAGAACTGCAAAGCTTTTTATTTTGCATGTTGAGCACTATTCACTAATTTGTTCCACCACTGCACCGGGTCTGATTTGCAGTGTTTGCACATTGGTCACGTTTCACAGCAGTTTGTAATGTTGAGGTATTGATCATTAATTATCACTATGCTTACACGGTTGGTCACATGGGGAGAAGTGTTGTGTAGCTTTTTTGGAAATGTCACCAGATAAATCTTGTGCTGTACGAGCGATGTAGTGCTTTGATAATCCAGAGTATAGTGTTTCTGAGGGTCCTGTTATTTCATTTGTATTGAACCGTAATCCTATGACAGCAGTGTTTTATCACTTTTATGTAATATCAACTTACTCCTGAGGCTTTGCTTTAATAAGCTATGTGTATTTCATGGTGCGGTAAAACATGTGCCATCTGGTTAAGTGGCTTTACAAAAACATTGCTGCTGTCTTTGAGATTTGTGTTCAGAAAGCCATGAAGCTGAAATAAACCCTTGCAACCTCATTGATATTGTGTGTGGTTTTTTTATCTTTACCAATGGGGCTTGGCTACAATCAGAGAAACCAATTATACTAATAGAGAGAACCCACAGTAACTGGGAGTCCACATAAAGATAATCTTAAAAAGGGACACAAAGTTTTTTTGGGTTGTTTTCATTTAATGACAAATATCAAGTATTCAAGGCATTTGTAAACCAAACGTTCACAAACATCAATTCGGTTTCTGCTCCTGAGGAACACAAAGCAATAGAAGCTCGACTTCCAGAATACAGCTTTTGTCCCGCGGGTTCACTGTTCAGTCCCAACACTGGTGTAAGGAATATGAAATGTTGTCAATAGTAGTTCAGGCATTTGAACAGCAGAGCATGTGCATTTACACATTACACGTGTCACATGAGCTGAGGGCCACATGGGCTGATTCTCTACTCTTCTCAAAGGGAGAGTCAATGCTTTTGTTTAAAGTTGGGCAGATGGTAAAATGTGAGAAAAAGTGCCCAACACAAAATTACTATTATTGCAGTTTTTGAATCTTGTTGGTGTAACATTTGAAATTGGATTAAAGATAGTAAATTAAACGCCACATATTTATTGGTGTTCTTTTCTAGGTACAATTGAAGAGTAGAGAATCATATACAAACACAGAAGCTGGTAGCCTATGTTCTCAATCTTATTCCTTTAGACTGAAAAATACATTGTAGTAAGTAGGCCCTTCCCCAACCTTTTCCCATTGTGAAGAATACTGTTCAGGCACAATACTTTTTTTTGTTTTGTTTTTTATTTTTAAGTAATTTCTTCCTACAATGTATGGTTTAGTTTTTTTTATTTTTTATAAATATGCTTCTACCTATGTGAGCACTCTAAAATATGTTTCATTTGCTCTGTCAGTATTTACACAATAATCACTTATGAATATATGACTTTGAGGTACTGAAATCACAATACTATAATCAAACCACTGCCAGTTGAAACATTTCATCTGACTTTGGTCTTGGTCAAGGATATTCAAATTTTGTCACTGCATCGATTTTAGTCTAAACACAAAATCATGAAATACTTACTAGGCTTGTCCCGTAACCCACCCTCCAAAAAAAGAAAAATGTTTTTAAAAATCCACTCCTTTAATAAAGATGCATTTGATGGTAAAAAAAAAAATCAACAGTTAACATTAAAACATTGCACTGCCTTAGTGTGAAGGCTAAAACTACTCCCCTTCCTGGGCCAATAAATAAATAAAATGCCATCTTTTGCTCAGTCTTTGGAGTGCTAAATTTAGTGCAGTGATTAAAGAATGCGCTTTTGAGAGTTTTCAAAGTACAGTAGGTCTTGACAACAGCAACATTTACCTGCCTTCACACAATCATGTCTCTGTCCACTAGAGGGCGCCATAATAACACGCAAGGAGTGACAAACCTATACTGGATTTCTGATAAAAGATGTTTCCTTTGTTAAAACATGCTTGCAGCACTTTAAAAGCCTAGACAACAAGAAAACTACTATGTACATATGATGATTTTAAGAATGGAGACAATACATTACAGAGACAAATGAATGCATCTATTTCATTGGATTCAATTAAAATTTCCTTTTCAAAATAAATTATAAATGTGGGTAGAATTGTGAAGTTTTTTGCATTTTCTGTTTCAAGTGAAATCCCATTTTGAGGAGATACAGTAGCTTCCGCACATAGTCACAGATGAGATACCTTAACCTTTTGTTTATTTGGCTAAATATTTAAGTAGTGTTACGACACATATTCTAACACTGCGGCATATTGTACCACTGCGGCTTCTTGGCTTTAAGCTACATACATGTGAAGGCAAAGTTACTCAAAACAAAAGCCGAGGGTGACTAAGCAAAAGGCAAAAGCCACGGATGAAAAACTGTCGCTCATCTGAGAGGACAGTGACTGGCTCTTTGGCTAGCTCTTAATCTGGTAGCTAGCATACAACTGGACTGGACTGGCCCAGACACCCTAAGAGGCACTGTTACAGAAAAAAGAATAAAATACATAATTGTGTCAATGTTCACCAAAAGAACACATTTCAATAAGAGAGGGAGCTGTCCAAGGTGGGACAGTAATAAAAAGGCTCATGAACAACACTACATTTGGACGAGTGAGCAGAGGTACACATGTGGAGAAGGAGCTGTACACGGTTCTTGCATAGTACAGATTTGTGCTTTAGACGCTGCTGCTGCTGCTGTGGTGATGCCTGTACATAGGGTAATGCCCCGCCCACAGTAGCACCATGAGAATGTTCACCGCTCTGAGGTCTTTTGTGTTCAAGCTGATGATATGCTCAGTTCAGATGGACAGCCCTTGTACAGGAGTAATGTGGGCGTGAGAGGAGCGCCGCCTGGTGTCTGATCAGTGTCAGTGCACAGACAGAGACCAGAAGGCACATGTCACGATGAAGCCCAGAGCGGCCGGTTTCACACGTGGGCGGAGCCTCTGTGGTGGTGCGGCAGGAGGATGGGCGGGGTTATTGCTTTGAGGGCGTTCCCGGGGCAGCTGAGGCTGCTGTGTCCTCTATGAAGCAGCAGGGCGGCTGGTGGGTCAGGCCGAGGTGGGATGAAGACGGGACAGGAGCGTGTGCGTGCGTGGCTCTTCTGCCCCCCCACGTGGCAGATCAGTTCACTCACTGTGCCCAGAGGAGGCAGGTGCTGGCGCCAGCGCTCGGCTCGCTCCTCCTTGTGCTTTATGGAGTACCATGTGAGGAAGATGAAGACGAAGCCCACAAACTTCAGGCTGGCGGCGAGGCCGAAGTACACGAAGCGGAATGAGGTGACGTCATACTCCCAACACGAGCCGTGCACGCCACAGTCCTGCTGCCACAGCATGCACGTGGTGTCTATCACTGCCCCAAAGTAGATGGGAGTAGGGATGTAGGCTGGAACAACAAAGGGATGACATTAGAGTAACTTCAGTACCAGGCATCAACCTCTTGGTGGCACTATTTAGCTTTGTAAGGATGTCATATAAACCTTCAAGTCCACAAAGTCTACACTGAGAGCAATACAGATTTCAAATAAAGGATGCCTTTAGTTTCTACTATCTCTGCACTGATATGACATATGGTATATTTTTGATAAATAAAGCTTAGAAAGTACAGTTTTGTCTGGACTGTGAAAATAAGTTTTGAATGTGGTCCTCATATGGTAAAGCCCTATACCAAACTGAGAGAACTCTGATGGTAGAGGTTTACAAGATGCAGTGTGACAGCTTTATGTTCACACAGTCATACCAAGAGGATCACAGACATGTCTGAAATTAGGCCTGCTAACCCCCAGGGCTCCTCTGTACATACACATGAACTATACTCAAGTCTACGGCACCACTGCATTCTTGCTCTCTCCAGAATACTGCTGTGAAGGAGGAGCTGAGAAAAAACAGAGGCTGAAAATTAAGTGTTAGGAACGTCAATTACAGAAGAGCAGCTGACGACAAAAATCTGACAAAACATGTATCTGATAACTAGGTTTAGTCCAACAAAGTAACATACTCTCTATTGTCAAACTAAAAACAAACAAAAGATCCGTACATATTTTACATCATAGAACAGGGTTGGCTTTTTATTTTTAATATTTCCGGAAACTTACAGACTGCACCTTTTATTTTGTCTACTGCCTCTTACTTAAAGCAAAGTACTAAAAACTGCTTAAATGCTTAAATTTGCGTCACATAGGAGCTCAAAATACTCTGGAGTAGACAGCGCATTAAACTTACCAAGTGTTCGTAGCAAGACAAACTGCATCCCCAGAGCAAAAGGCCTCTCCTGCTCATCCACAGACCTGGAAAGAGCAGAAAATGAAACTTAGAAATGTGCCACTATGCTACAATTTTCTAGTAACGTCATTTAGTTTTTTTCTTACCTGAGAGTGACTATGATGGCGGAGGGCTGGGCACAGGCGGTGATGAGTGTGACGATGAAGAGGAAGATGAGGAAGGGTATGAGGGTGTTGCAGGTGCGGTCACATTTGCCGGACACGGCGTATCCGTTCTCGTTCAGGTAAGTCTTCACGATAACGAGCTGCAGCTGGTTCAACTGATTCACCTGTCCACCTGACGACGGGGTGATCACCTGTCTGCTCTGGACGCAGCCGCAGTCAGTGTAGTTCCTGATCTGGAGAAATACAACCATAAAGTTTAACACATAGAGTGGAAAGTATATGATTTTGATAACTATGACTGGTGATATTTGATTATGCTTTCTGTCATAATAATTTCAAACCAAATTAGACAACGTAAATGTGAGCAAAATAAGAAGAATGTGGATTTACTAGACAAAAAAGGCTGAACCAAGACTAAATCTGGACTAACTCTGGACAAAAATGACAAATTATTAAAAGCATTTCTAAGTATATCAAAGGTCAATCCTGAAAAGTAATTGAATCTATGTGTGAATTCCAACCACCAGTTAGCGAGACTGAAAATTGCAAATCTACACGCAATTTGCAAGCTGGACAGTATTTATGTTGTAGATGTTATTATCGTACTATGCCCTCTTAGCGGCCCTACAGGACAAAGAATGTAGACATTTCCCTTCCTTATGTTGGTATAATTTCCCCTCCAACATTGTTGTGTAGCCTAAGACTTCCTGTACTTTCATGGCAGAAGGAGAGGAATGTACAAAAAAATCCATGTCATGACTTTAGGCTTATAAACTGTTTAGCCTGACTACTTCCATCCATCACTTTTTATTCTTCATGATACACAAAGACCATTATTTGAAGCCCTTATTTATTTGACAACAGTACAAAAGTAGCAGGGAGTAGACTGTATGTGTGTGGGCCTTACCCCAGTGCTATTGTTGCCCACAGTGCTACATCCGGCCAGACAGGGGTTGAAGTATGTGATGCCATCCGAGCCGCACACTGGAGCATATTCATGGATCCTACAGCCGCAGTTGACGTTACAGCTACCCGTCAAGTTTCTGTGAGTCAGTGTCAGTGTCGGCCTAGAGAAAGACAGAAAATGTGCTTAGTAAAATGGGACAAAAAGAATACAATTTTTTTACATAATGCACATTGGCAGAACATAATAAGCTCTGTGTGGTGTCTGCATGTCCATTTTATGTTACTAATGTCAATCCAGCTACTCAAACTTCCCACAGCTGTCAAAAAACATAAAATAAAAGGTTATCCAACTGGTAGTAGCTGCTTAGTGGACTATTGTAAACTGCCATATTTTATTTTTCTAGCTTTTTTATGTTCCTTTATGACACCAGAAATGAATTTGATGGAATGCATAAACTGAAATTTGACAGAAATAAATGCTTTACAATACTGGTCCTTACTACTACTATGTAACACACCTCAAACCGACTAGAGATTATTAAGGTCAATGAATTAATCATTTTAAATGTCTCTCTAAATTTCTAAGGTAATGAAAGCAATAATTAAGTATCCAATTATTATTAAACCTATGCAGCCTTCATTACTGTATTATAATCCCAAAGTCCGTAATCCTTTTAATTAAGATATGATCATGCTCAATGCAAAAATGCAGTGAGTTGCAGCATGTGGGAACCAACTGTCCTAGTCAAACAGGACTTTAGCCCGGTCTAAAGCAGAAGCACTGGAGCGAGACCGGGGTTTTCTCTGGGAAATCTCTCCTCCGAGCTCTGCGGAAAAGCCAGCGACAGAACTTAGCATCACAATATACAAGTAGTGTGTTAGTTTAGTCTGACATAACTTGAGTGTGAGAGTTTGGGGTGCATGTTAAAAATGGCACTTGTCTTGTTGGGAACTGCTGCCTCACTGCACTCATTACACATGTCCCTTTTCCTGAAATGTACCTTGCCCTTTGCGCAACTCTCTAGCTGTTGCGTCACTGCTTAAAAGCCCAAACGCAACACCAAGAGAAGAGAACAGGCACCTAATTTTGGTTTAGCAGAGACAGAGCATAGGGTGAGACTATCAGCATTGCAGTTTACACATGTGGGAGGAAGGTGTGTTTTTAATCTGGGTCCAAATTGCAGAAGCCATTTGTCCATTTGCCCGCAATGCTGCTGCAGTCCTATTACTGGACATGCCCTGTTCACTCCGAAAATATCAAAAGCCTAAAGGATTTTCATTTGTGGGGATTGTGTCCAGTCAGTCAGTGCTGTAAGCTGTAACAAAATCAAACCTGGGCTGGACATTCCTCATGTAGGTGCTAACAGAGTGAGCAGTGACAGGGTTTCTCATAATGAGCCGGTCCTGTTGGCTCGCACAATCCTGCTGACCCCTTTATAAACACTGGCCCCAACAAAAGCAGCACTTATTAATGGGTCAGCTACAGGCCCCGAAAGGCCACTTCAAATATGTGGCAAAAAATCACACTGATTAACTTTGATAACTATGTGAAAAATGCATTTAAGCTAAGTTGGTGTGTTTATACTGCATTACCCAACGTATTATTGTCTTTATATGAAAGGTAACTAACTCTAAATTGGCCCTACATCTTTTTAAAATAATATTACTTGGACACTGTCAAAGGCCCTAACTTTCAAGGATATGCTTCTGTTATCTGTGAGTCCTGCCATGTTTGATATTTTCTTTTTTACTAGCTTGATTCCTTTACATTCTTTTATATCAAGAAATTAATTCAAAGATCAGCATGGACAGAAACCTAACTTAAACAATAACTACTTTACAATACTTCTAGTACTATTTTTGTTTTAAGACAATCTAAAGGATTAGAACAATATACCAAGTGCATTGTATGTAGATCCAAGGTCATGGCACCTATAGCAAACGCCTCAGTGTGTGTCTATAAGTGTTGTCATGAGCACGTGTGTGGCATGCCAGACGTGCACACCATGTTTGTGTGTTAACTCTGCTGCCTGTCTGCTGAGATGGTGTTGAGCCTCAGATTTAGAAATAGAGGTGGCGGAGTGATTCACCGGAGCCATGTGAGCAGATGCGAGCGTCGCTAATTAATCATTCACACTCCATCACAATGCCACAACGCATGAAGATGATGGGAACGGTGACACCAGCCCAGACCCACACTGTTGACATGCCAGATATGACTTCACATTCACAACCGGAAAATACATGTTTCCTGAGTTCATGAGATGATTCAGTTTTAGTCACATTCACAACTAACATTCAATTATTCTCTCAGCTTCTACCAATTATTACTATTGAGGGTCATAAGATGCTGCAGATTATCACAGCTATTTTGGGCCTGAAGCAAGGTACATCCTGAACTCCAGTTGGCTGGCTGTAGTTTTTACACACAATACAAGATTTCAATTTCACCATTTAGGATTAATATGTCACGATCACTGCTTATTAGAGGGGTAATCATTTGCTGTGGCAGCCCCTGAAGGAAAAAACATTGAAAAAAGTAGTTTTTTGTTTAATTGTGTTGGTTTTGTGACTGGTCTTACCCCGTGGTGTAGGGGATGTTGATGCCGCCCAGGTTGATGCTCTCACAGCCCACGATGAAGAGCGTGGAGAAGCAGAGCAGAGATACGCCGCTGCAGATCATGGCTAACTTCGCCGACTCTCTGGCTCCAAGCTTCAGCTTCTTTATGATGTACCCCCCAAGAACAATGCCCACCCCAGCACTCGGGACAATGATGAGACCTGCAACAAGGACAAGGTAATAAAGGGCAAAGTTAATTTAAGTCTATAAAAGCTGTCAACACTGAATTTATTACTGTTAAGGCGCTTTTAAAAAATAATTTTGTTTACCTCCACAGTACCATTAGCATATTTATATAAAAAACATGTTCTTGGAAGATTTTTGTCTGCTAAAAAGCCTGATTAAAAAGATGCAATGTCTGTTCCCCCTGTTGGCCATCCATGGTTAAGTGGCAGCAATGTGGGATTTCTTAATCTATCTACATAGAAAAGTGAAATGTTTTCAGTGGATGTCAGCGACTCAGCACACAGTATTACTCAAACTTATGTGACTAAAACAAAATGCTAAATTATTACATAGTAAAAAGTTCAGAAAGTCAAGTTAAATACTAGCCCTTAAATCTTGATAAACAATGTGGCAAAGTCACATGAATCACAAGTTTACTCATGTGATCTGTGCTGGTTTGAAAAAGATACATCTGAAACCAGAATCATAAATAACTTTATTGTCAGTGTGCACAGGCTGTGCCGTGAGCAAGCACTGAGTAATTTCAGTCTGTGCCATTTCAGATCACGTGCCCTGTGTCCAGCAGGCGCCATGACCACCGGATGTGGGCAGGATGGTGCGGCTGGTAAGTGTCATCCTGAGCCTTTGGTCAGTGATTGGACAGTCCTCTCTGGGCTTCTTCAGGGATCTGAGGGACTGGGTCTAAATAGAAGTATACTTTGCTTTGGTTCCCTCAACACTGGCTTATAAGCCAGTGTTGAGGGAACCAAAGCAAACTGCTGTGGCAGGGTTAGGAAATGTGGCTAAAATATTTTTATGAGCCACGATGATGATTTTCATTTTAGCACAATAATACAAATTTATTAGAATATACATTCATATGATAAGACAGATATAGATGACATAATTCTAAGCTGTTGAATCATATTCACATTAATGTGCTTAATCTTTGCTTTCTGTGGTATTAAAGTCAGCAACACCACATATTAAACCTTAAGCCACACTTTGCTATGTTGTTAAATAATTCCTAGCCTCCTATACTTTCCAGCTGTGCTTTAACATAGACTGCAATGGCCAGCTACATATACTGTACAGTATAGATGAAGACACTATGACCACACTAAGGAAGTATAAAATAATGATGGGAAGTGGGTATGGCTGTGATAAGAAGCCTGAGACACCACGCTGAGGAAACACAGAGAGGCCGGCCTGATGTGCAGTTTGGGGCAACTGCAGCACGGGGAGGCGGGACAGATATGTTACACTGCTATTTCTGTAGAGACGGCTAATGAGCATGTAGCACAGACAGTCCCACCACTGATCAGATGTAGCCGTGAGTGAGAGACGACAATAAATGGTCGACTACATGTGTGGTCATTAATGGCTGCTGCTAAAATTGACTTCAATCGTATCTATTTACTTTGTGTTGCAACCACATGCCAAATTTACATGCCTGAGTCTTGATATGTTTATCTTTCTAAATCAGGTCTTCCAGTTTTTCTTGTAAATGATAAATAAATGGCTGCATTTATATAACACTTTTCTTCCTCCATAAGCCCATATACTTTAGAAAACAACAATGCAGTGGTTCTGTGATACAGGTACCGATGATGGTATGTGGGCTCTTTCTAGTAGAAATCCATTAGCAATTCAGAACTCTGAAAGAAAGACTTGAATTTAACCTGGTTTAGTCAGGTCTGGTTTTGTTATACTATCTAGATTTAGTCCTGATTTAGAAGTGGATTAGTTTGCATTTAAACCCAGCTGAGGTCTGGTTTAGATTGGTTTATCTAGACATGGTAATTTCTTATTTACAACTTGTTTTGGTATAGTTTAGTCCAAACTTATTCTAGTTTTAGTCCAATAAAATGGTACTTGGGCAAACACTAATATTCTGAAATTTGGGAGAAGTTAGGCTAAAGTGATTTGCCCAATGATGCTTTGGCACTGTGCAATGGAGGATAAGGATTCCAAGCTAATCTAGATATAGAACGGCTCAGCAACTTTGATAAAAAGGTATTAACTGTTCTTTACTTAATCTGGGCAATATTTAAATAGTGCATTATAGAATGAGATGCCACTGCGATAAACATGTGTGGTCTATGTCTGCTTAGAGGCCAACCATTTTATCTTATTCATGGAAGAGTCTCAGTGGGGTGGTCCATCTGTCCTGCCTGGAGAAACACTGTGCACCCAGCAACAGAACCGCCCTGCTCCTCCTTCTTTTCTGACCATCATCAAATATCCCAGCAGCGTGGCATCCTTTGGGTAACCATAGTAACTGCACCACCCGTTTGCCTTTACCCCTAGTATCCTGGCAACAAGCAGATGAGATGAGGCGAAGGTATTGTGTGTGTGCGTGTTTATGTACAAATCACCATATGCTAGCACGCTGAATACTTGGACAACACACAAAGAGATACTCTCCTCAGCCTCCCCATTGTCGCAAGTGCGTTTTCAATCACAGAGGGGTGCATTAATTCCGATAGCAGATTAGTATTAGGACCAGAGGCTCAGACGACAGGATTATAGGCCTGATATACTGTATATTTGCTGATGATGAATGTAGCTCCCACAGTCAAAAGTGACCAGTGTGCTACAGCGGCGGACGTAATGCAAGCTTATTACTGAATGAAAGTCAGCACGACACCATGACTCACAACATAAGACTGGAAACATCTACATTCACATCAAAAGGTGAGAGAGAAGTGACTGGTGTATTTATAGGTATAACAAGGTGATGTTTTGCATTTTCTTTGGAACATTATGAACCATGAAAAATATAAACATTCAAATTCATCAAATTCATCTTAACATATTATTGACTGCTTGGATAATATAATAATATATTTATAATATATTTTTAATACTTTGTGCTTGATTGGCATAGTAATCAATACAGTAAGTAAACCGATGCTTGGTATTGGATTAAGGATGCAGAATTAATTGCAATTACATCAAAATGACAATTTTACTGGTCACAAAGGCTGTACATTTTTAGGCAATAGAATTTCTATACCTGTATATATGCTGGCATTTGAGGCTGGGATTCCAAACTGCGACTCGATGAACTTTGGGATAAAGGTGATGAAGGCGGTGACGATGGCACACTCCGCGGTGTAGGACAGACTGACAAACAGGAACGTCATGTTGCTCAGGATCCTCAGAGCTGCTTTTGGGAGATCTGCAAGAGCACAAGAACACAAGACATAATCTGGATTAATACAGTTACAGATTTACTCAGATGTAAATGAAGCTGTAATTAAGAAAACCCTGTCATTATTCGTACACTAGATTAACCCCATACAATAAAGTGAACAGGATTCCTAAATATCTCTTAAACAAACACTCACATTTAAACATTCAGTGGAGCGTGTCTCATTACAGCCAGATAACTATCCTTGTTTCACGCACGGCTGCGGGAGCAAACAACAAATAAATCTGCGCTTTATGAATCCTCCTTCTATTGTGTCTTATTAATGAAACAGTATTTAGTTATAGGCTGAGTCTATAAGGGACCATAGAGTGAGCTTTAGGAGCATCCCCAATATGTATAATGAATGTTGCAAACACAAAACAAAGCCAGCTCTGCATCCTGGGTTCAACACAGCGAGGGAAGATATGCCCTTCATATTGGCTTAAGGACAAGTCTATATGGTCACACAGCAGTCATGTGCTTCAGTTCGCACTACATTAGTGTTACCGGGCAGACAGGAATGCCTTCACCACTCTCTGCTCTTCACTTGGTACTTCTAAGAACCTAAATGGAGCAGCAATTTATCTTCACTCCACCTAAAGATTAGATTAGTCACTTTACAATGCTCTTAAGGCACAACCATGGACAGTATAGGAGGTCCCTACAGTTCACACACTGGTACATCATTTGTTATTCATTCATTTATCTTAATATTAATTTCAGAATTTGTGTTTTGAAATGTTCACATAAGAAGTTGTGGAGAAAACCTAATACGCCATAGAGCATAACTGACCATAGTTTTAAGTGCTGCTGACCCATCTTCTTAGTGCTCTTCAGCTCTCACACCAACAGTTTGTATGTACTCGTATAACAGCTTAAAGATATCCAAGGTCACATCCTACGCAAGAGTGGGAGTAATACTGCAGGAGCTATGACAGAATGGGATCTGTGCAATCCACTGGGAACCTCCATTCACACTGCAGCCTTTTTATGTTAAATAGCTGAAGTTGTAGTAGTAGACTACGGTACTCTGGCTCTGTGGCAAAAGGTAAGAAATGCCTATTTTGTTATATAATATTGGCTACAATGCAGATAAACAAATGAGAGTGAACTAATGCCTCATTACTAAAGCTACAGAGTGGAGATGCACTGATCCGGCTTTTTTAGTCCCAATACCGAGCCTTTGTGAATTGATTGATACTCGATACCCACCAATATCCATACCAAAACTAAAGGCATAGACGTGTCTTTCCTAATATTCTGTTATTAGAAATGTTAAACTCTATAATATAGCAAAGACCAGATGACCCTCAATATGTCTACCCTTTGTAATTTGTTAGTTACAATAGATCTTAAATCATTTTCCACATTTTCAGATCCAAATTAGGTAAAGAATAAATTTTATTGGATAGACACCGAGATTTGATCCAGTATCGGTATCGGTGCATCCCTACTGCAAAGAGTAGTATAAATAGAAAAAAGAATGCCTGCCTTATCAAAAATGCCAACCCCATCTATCCTAGACTGAACCATCTGTGGACTGACAAAATGGACAGCAGCCAAACAGAAGACGGGTTTATCAGTGCCTCCCAGACCTAAAAGTTTATAATCAGCTTTCTGTATTTTATCAAGAAAACTTCAGCTTCCAAACAAAGCAGTTGTGTGTTATGTCTGTCTGTGAATGTGTGTGAATGTATGTGTGTGGCCTGTGCTTAAAGTCTTAAAATATTTGTCTGGAGACTTGTCTAAATGAGCACTCAAGTGGCAACTTCCCCACCTCTGTGCGGATGTGTGTGTGAATGTCTCTGCTGAAGCTAATTTTAATGCCTTTGCAAAAAAAAAGTTCCCACACAAGTCATAAGGCAAGTAAGGACAAAATGGATTTTAATCTCTCATGGAGTTAACCATCCTATTACGGCTCTGCAATCACTATCTTGGCACTCATTTGGCTAATTTTGTTGCGGGATTGGGAAATGTAGCATCTGTCGGAGTTGCAGCAGATGAAAGGTACCGACTGAATGGCGACACTAATTATTTGATTCCTGTTGAGTTGGGGAGTAATCTCAGTCTGAACAGGGACAGATGGTGGGGTCCCACTGAATGAATCAGCCAGTCAATATCCAGCACTTTCTTGGACATTTAATTTGGTCTTGCTCATTATTAGACACTCATGGACCACTTTATTAGGTATAATAAAGTACCTAATTACCTGTGCCAATGCAAACTTTCGCCCTGCAACCAGAGGATCGCCAGTTCGAATCCCTGCCTGCCCATTCTGTCGCTGGACAACACACCTAACCTACATTGCCCATGAATGAATGTGGCTGATTGTTTGGTGGGGGTCAATGGGGCTGTAGGTGCTAAATGGCAGCCACACTTCCATTAGACTGCCCAAGGGCAGCTGTGGCTACAGTAGCTTACTACCACAGAGTGTGACTGAGGAGTGAATGAATAAAGGAAAAACTGTAAACTGGTTTGATATAATAGAATATAGCTCTGCCTCTAAACCTCTACGTAGCTAAGGACCAGTCAAAATCCAAATCCTGTAAAACTGACCTAATACCAATTGTCTTTGAGCCAAATCTCATCTACAGTGTTGTCAATGAATCAATCGTCTGCCACCTACAGTACAATAGAAGGCAGCAGTTCATTATTCTAACTCAAACCCCACAAGGCCACAAAATGCTGATAATTGTTTTCAGTTGACCACAGTTTGGAAAATTCCATAATCAAAACTGTGTCCCTTAGACGTGCATTATTGAAAATGTAACACGTTTGCATTTTTCAGCGGTGCTCGTTTATGATCTAAAAGGGCAAAAAAATGCGTCTTGAATACAGCAGATCCTTCACAGAAAAGTGCTGAATTGGTGCGATAGACAAAAAACACACACGCATCTCAACAGAAGGACAAGCATAGAACAGAAATACATTACAGATCTGAAAAAAGTGGAGTGCCTGAGTCTGCAAAACTGGTCCTAAGCATCGCGCTGGGACAAAGGAAACAGCAGGAAAGCCGGGAGCATCATAGTGACACCCAATATACTTAATCTGCTGATGAACAAGGCAATGCTGTCTGGATGCATGAGATAATTAGCTATGTGCTTACGCTAAACACTAGAGATGTATTAGATGTGCTGTGTATGTTATTAGGAAAACATGCAATAAAGAATAACTATGCTGAATATAGCAATAAGATATGTCTGGGTCTAGACTACCCTTTTGACACAAGTCAGGGAAAAAACTAGGACTAAACCAGGACAAAATTTAAAACAGTGTGTGTGTGGTTTAATTTAAGACAGAACTGATTGTAAGCCAGAGCTAATCAAGATCCAACCCAGATTTACCCAGATAGATAGACATCACCAGGATTAACCTAGGTCTGAAACGGTTCTAAACCAGGTCTAAATGAGGTTTTAAAATTTAGGATTAAACATAGGCCGAACTAGGACTAAACCAGGACTAAACCACATGTAACCAGGTTCATAACATAGTCTCATTCAAAGCTCTAATAATGACTTTGGGCTACTGTCCAATTACAGACTATGTTATGCCTATACATTTTATCTCTTTGCAATGCAGTTAACATCGTGCAGCCATACGGACATTCATTACAGTTTCCTCATATATGATAAAGGTTATGCGTGCGCCTGTTTAGCTCCTCTGCAGTGTGTTTGCCTGTGTGTAGAAACGTGACTGAGTTCCCCCGAGAGCTCATTTAAAAGAGAGAGAAGCAGAGGAAGGAGCTGTCTGAGGTGAGAGAGAGAACTGGGAAACACTGGAGCACAATTGAATCTAACCATAGAGGGATCTCCCTGGGAACACTGGGATATACCTGGTGAATCCACTGTAGAAGGAAAAGAAGAAAAATATCACAAAGCCCACATTTATACTGAAGACCCAAGGAATTCCGCAGTTTGTTATTCAGCTTAGAAATGGAGGAGTCTTGTTTGTGATAGGATGTTAATGATTTTGCTTTTTGGCTAGATTAGTTACATATTTGATCATACATGGGAAGAAAAATAGTACTGACTCTTCTGCTTAGCTATCTTCCTTTTTGTAAGTTGGCCACTTTATTAGGTTTACCGGCTTATAAATTCAAATAGCTCATCAGTTTACCACCATGCATCAAGCCAATAGATACAGTAAGTCATGCATATATGTTTATGAAAAAACTGCTTAAGTTCAACCAAGCATCGGAATGGACATGGTGGGCTACAGCAGTAGAAGACCACACCGGGTGAAACTTGATTAGATTCAAAGTCTATCTAAAGTGGCCAATGAGTGCAGATAGGATATACTTTAATAGGTGTGAATTTCTTCTCTGCAAGGACACTCATCTTTTGTGCCTAATACGTGTTTGGCTCATGACTCATGGTCATGAAATGGGAGTACCTAAGCAATTTTGTCCTGTGCTCCTCCCGTTTAGCCAAACAAAGCATCAATGCAACCTCAGCCTAATATTGGAGATTGAATTTAAAGTAAATGTTTAACCTTTGTCCCGGTTCCTGGTCATTTCTTAAAGCAAACGTGGCAATCTTGGCTGTGAATTAACTGCTTCATTAGTCTGCAGTGTGGACAACCAGCAACAATCAATATTATCTTTACTTGAGTTCTCAATGGAGCTCTCCCCATTAGATAAGATGACTAATCCTGCCATTGATTAGGCTGTGGGCCATTTGTTCATCAATAGCTTAGCATTTGCGTAGCACCTGAAGAAGAGAACAACATGTTAACGTGATGCTATCTCCTTTTTACCTTTGATGTCCTTGCCGAAGCCCATCGAAGAGGACACGTTCTGGCTTTTGGTGCTGGATTTCTCCTTCATCACTTCATCGTCGCTGGACACGTCATCGGGAAAGCCCATCTTTTTCTTCTTCCTCTTTTTGTGACGTGGAGGCAACTTCTTGGGAAAAGCGAACATGGGGAAGATGACAAGCAGCATGGCTATGGCACATAGAAGAAAACCGCTCCACCTGTGAGGTACAGTTAAGACAGTGGTCAAAAGCAGGGACTGGGGTCAAAGCTCACATGCCGTCACATGTGTTGTTTACCAGTTGCCGACAAAGCGCGGGTCATTTTGGTCGATGTTCACTACAGTCTTGGGGTCAACGTAGAAGCCGATAAGGACACCTCCGAGCAGGTATCCAGCTGCAGGTCCAAGGGCTCCCATCACGTACATGATAGCTACAAGAGATGAAAAATCACATTTTCAATATAAATAAAAACATAAAAACATGTGCTATATCTGTAATCAGTGAAAGAAAATGCAATTTAAAATACAAAAATAAAATACAAAAATAAAAATAAAAATAAAGTTTATGTTTTGATTTTTCTTTTAAACAATAACTCAAAACACTTGTAGGACACAAGGAATGCATTACCCAGTTTTTACGATTGTTAGTTTGAAGGTTTATTTCTTAGTCTTTTAGAAACTCAAGAGGAAAGGGATGGATTCTGAAGTTATAATTTTTAGTTGGATATAAAACCACATCTTTTCCCACAAGCCATTTAAAAAGCATATGTTTGATTGATATATCCACACAAGCAGGTGGTGGAAGCATTTTGGGAGAGGGAACTCTGTTTGTGTCTGTATATGTCTGCTCGAACATTCTAGTCCCAGATAAGTGAAGAAAATGGAAGGATCCTGTACATATTGTGAGTGCTTTCATTGGAAAAAATACAACTCACAGCAATGTCCTACTTTCAACACTTCTGAAGACTTCTCTCTCCATCTCTTGGTGCACCACTTAAAACAGAAAGGACCTTGCTAACCTTTTCTACTTCCTCATTAATTCTCTGAATGACACCGTCCTGTCCGAGTGTTTAAATCACATGTGGATGCGGCTCATTACCCTGGTGCATTGTCCGAGCAGTCGACCTGCACCGACACTGCCCCGGGTCAGAGCCTGCACTTCTGGGACCCCAGTAACAACTGCCCTGAAAGCTCCCACAGGTCACACACAGAATTGGAAAGTCTTTTGCCTTTTCCTCTTCTAACTCCACTGAGGTGAGCCAATCATAGAGCGTCACACAATGCCACAGGAAGGGAAAAACTCATTAAAGTTAGATAACCCCAGTTGGGGTGGAAAAAGCTCCCGCGGACATGAAGTCGAGACGCAAGTCAAAGCCATTTAGCAGCGGTAATCAGAGGGCAAACTTTCTATAATTACACCTGGAACACCGCCGCTGGCCGTCAAGGCGTTTGTGTGTGTCCGTGTGTGCGTGTGGGATAATCTTTTAATGAAGGCTGCCTGTGTAGAAATGTAATAAAACGTTTCACTAAATAAATTTTTCCTCTCCTGCAATGCGGTTACTTATTTTTTTTTTTTTAAACAGAAGACATAACAAAACACATGGTCCTCGCTCTTGCAAACAGTTATCAAGTTTCTCTGTTCATGTCTCTCAAATGTCCCATTCTTGGATTCACGCTGGCACTCGAAGCCCGCTGGCAGTTAGTTCACTATGACACGTTTTCAGTGCAGAGGCAGCAGGTGTGCCATGTCCACATCAACTAAGTGCCTCATCTAAGCACCACCACCAGTCATAACTCATTACATAACTCACATGGCAGCACAGATCTCGACATCATTAGAATCTACATTTCTTTTTGTCAAAATAGAATACTAAAAGTCGTTACATGTCACTTTCTTCAAATGTATTAGTTACATCACCCCAAGACAAAAAAATACCAACTTAGACTTGTTATTCAAGTTCTACTACAGTGACATTTAATACACTAGTAATTATGGTCAAAGGAGCACACAATTAACAACAATCAAACTAGATACAAACCTCTGCCGATACCTTTTAATGGTAGAGGTGTGGCACATTACGAGCAATCCCAATTCCATAACTGTTTCCTTGTGGCATTTGCCGCATTAGCAATTGTTTTTGGTAGAGGTAAAAATGACAAGAAATCTAATCATGTTGTAGTACTAAAATTTACTTTAATTCTGCTGAAAGCAAAGCAGTAGGCTATACTTAAATGTGTCTGTTATATTGTGTTTGTCTGGACACTCAAAGATGCATAAAATATGTGCAATGTATACATTTACAGACTAGCCGATAGACCTGTATTTTACCACCAAGCTACCGTGTCTGTTCCTATAAATTTCAGTGTCGAGGCATGAATCTCTTTAAGCACCTAAAGCATGTGTCCTTCCCATTTTTCACTGTTTCTTCCTCCACTTTCTTCCTGTCCCTGAGACGACTGCTTTTCATCTTTTTAACACGGCTCGGTCTCATATCCTGCTGGAGAGTCATTTTGGTGCACCAGGATATTACTGCGGGCCTGCTCTGTAAACAATTAATTAAAACTGGCAAAGATGGCGGCATCCTTTATCTTATTGTTTCCATCTTGTAATCAAAAATGCCTCACAAAAACCTACAGTGCATTTTCCTTATGTCATTGCAGCAGCCGTAAGTTCAGGGGTATATCTGCAATATAAGGCTTGACTTGAGATGGGAGGCGGAGGATGTGCTGAAAGAGTTACAAAGCTTTATGGATTGCAGAGATTTGAATCCACTATATGAGAACAGTGGATGAATAATGGTAGAATAAATTCACCTCTTTTGAAAAAAGGAGGTTAAAGAGGTTGTGAGGTTTATCTGTAAGATGATAATTATGTATAAAGATCGAAAATGTAAGGTTTCATGAGTACAGAAAACTGAGAGGGATGAATATGTCAGTTAGAATTGCTCATGGATTTTCACACAAAGGAAGCTCTGTGTGAAAGTTATTCCCATCCTCTCACCTTTCAGAGCCCTGACCCCTTCACGCTCCAAACATAACACCCTGAACACACTAACCGTCATTTAAACCACAGGCACTGGGCCATTCTAGTGTACCCCACTGGTCTCCTGGTAGGCCTGCTTCTCCCCTTTCCCAAGCCCCCGAGCGCCCATGTTTTTCAGCCCTCTCTTGTGTGATTGTGTAAGCGCCGTCTTGCCACTCCATCCATCACATTAACAGCGTTCTGCCTGGTTGGAGGACGGAGTGGGTCATAAACCTGACTCTGAGCCCTACACCGGCCGCTTGGCACCGGGCCACGTGAGTTTAGGATCACTGAGTTTGGGATGAAGGTATCGAAAGGCTGCAGCCTGGGGCTGAAGGGCAGAGCCATCGCATTGAGACATGTATGGTGCACTACTAGCTCACTTTACACAATTACGCAATAGACCTTCACTAGCCGCACGTGAAGGACATTAAATTAAAGGCTTCATATGTCTCTGCACACAGCACAGGTAATGGATTGGGAGGCTCTCCATTGCACTTATTGACTTTAAACAAAGTCAGCAGCTCAACCATTAGCATTATTCCCAATATGATAAATGTGCATGTGGAGGACGTACAAAATACATTAAGTCAAACTGAATCTGTGGCTGGGAAATCTCAGATATTATCATGAACCTTTAGGCACATTAAAATACATGACAAAATATTAATCTTCCAACATGGTGCATTTACTAGTATTGACTAGTAGGTCCAGATTAACTGACAGGCTTCATCTTAAACCACAATGTTAAATGTATTAAGTATTAGTTTTACATGGTAAACTACCACTGCAGCTGTGTGGCTAATGTCAACCAAGGTCAGCCTTTTGCCTCTGCATCTGGAGCTCACATCGAGCACACGTACACTCCACGTGACGAGGAGGTGCGACTGTATCAAGGAGAAAGTGAAGGAGCAAGAAGGTGAAAGGCTTTTATGGCCAATCATTGACCCATGTTTAGTGTTTAAGGTCCTCAGTGTAATAGATGGCCAAGGAAGGAGGAATTTTTCTCAATAACAAGAAATAAAACTGTTCAAGCGGGGACAATGGTGGACATATGGGAGAAATAAAAAGCCTTTGAGGCAGGGTAAGATTTAGACTTCAAATGCACAAATTCAGAAGACTACTGTAGACCAAGCTTAGTCCTGGGGAAGACTAGGTTTTGATCTAGACCTAGATTCGTTTAGTTTTAGTCCCTATTTAGACCTAGGTTATACCCAGCTTACCCCTGGTTTAGTCCCAGTTTATATAATAACTTTTAGGTGGCTTGGGAAGATTTTAGGTGGAATGGAGTCACCCTAAAAAAAGATAAAACTGCTCTGTTGAGAGGTGACAAAGGATGAAAGGGAGCAGTGTACAGTGGTGTCTGATGCTGCTGTATGTAACTGAGTGATACAGCGTATTCAGCAGCAGGGCTCTCATATGTAACCTTCACAGACCAACACAGATCTGTTGTCTACTCCAAGATACATGGTTTCATTCAATGGTGCAGGCATGAATGAGAGCACAATATTTAAGAATAGACAAATTATGAGCTGTCAATACTCATGTGTAGGGCTGTATGTTTTCTAATCCTGTGACCAGACCATAACCTCATTGGAATACACTTGGTTTTGTGAATAAGATATTGTATTTGCCAGTATAGCAATAAAAGATATTTTGCAATATACTGTGCAAACCTAATGAGGCAGCTACTGGTACATTAAAGGGGGTGAACTGAAAAAGTGATCTGCATGTCTTTGCATTTTTTATCATATTACACAAAAAAAGTAAACATGTGATTTTGGTCATAGCCTAATACCATTCACGTTGCCTTGGCTGTGAATGGAATTTCAGGAATAACAATGAAATGGCGACAGAGATGCAGCCCACCCCTGACCTTCTGTTCTCCTCAGCGTCAGACCCCCGAGACACCAGCCACTCTATACACTGACAGAGAGCAGCCAAACTCACTTCCAATCAAGCCTGCAATAGCCAAACTAATCTAAGCTAATAGTACTTTACATTGAAACAGATTATTTTATGAACAAAAGACGTGCACAGCCAGGTCAGAGGTTAAAAGGTTGAGCCCATAATTCTCTCTTTATCACACACTAAATGTAAAGAAAGCTTTATGACCACTTCTGTGCAGAAGGTCTGTAGTTTTCACATGTTTTTTTCAAATGTTTTCCTACAAAGTGCGGAGGTATGAGACTGGCCTTGTAATCCCTTTCTGCTCTCTGACTGGAAACTTAGTTTCAATGAATTATGTAGCACTGCTCCTGGCTATTAGCCTCCAACGCCGAGTCAGCCTCTAAACAAGTCTGGAATGGATGGAAGCACACAACAACCTTGGATTTGTAAATGATTTTCACAGAACCACTGCAACCTCTAAAGGTTGTGATCATTCTGTCACAGCAAAAAAAAAAACTCAGCTCTGCCAAGCAGATTTATTTAGTATTTTTACTGAACAAACAATAAATGCTCTTTGAGTCAGTAAAATATCAGGAGTTGTATAATAATGTACTCGAGCATTAATTTAAGAAGAGCCTGCTGCTACACACTGTGGTGTTTGAGCCATGCAACTGTGGCTGACAGCTGAAGACAGATGATGTATGCAGCTCGACTGCTGCCTTTAGAAAGACAACAAGGGCCAGAGAGGGCCGCTCCATGTATCCCAGTGTTATAGGGATCAATTCAGTCACATGACCTTCCCCAGTGAAAAAGACAATGAAATGGGGGAACGATAGCATTGTCATGGCAACTTGCTGACGAGGCAGTGTCTTCTTACAAGTCCTTACCTTACAGTTTTAGCCAAAGGGCATGCACAGAGTCATGGCCTCACACACACAGGCAGAGTGAGTGCAGTGGGACAAATTGATTAATATGCACCAGTTGTTTAGATACAGACGAAGTGAACACAACTACACACAAGCCACAATCACATGAGCACATCTCTGCTCTCTAGTGATTGTTGTTTTTGTGTGGATGCATTAAACATTAGGTGAAAAAGGGGCTAAAAGGTCTATTCATAAGAAATGCCAGTGAAGACAGAAAGAATATCAAGTGGAGTGAGTTCACAGAAGAGCAGTCAGACAGGTCAAGAGACTAGAGCTAACCATTTAGGTACATATAACAATGGAGTAATGGAGTTCTATCAATCTCACTAAGGGGTTGAGACCGCACTTCCGCAGCCGTTTGGCTAGCCCCTGGAGGAGATTTGGCTCCACAGCGCAGCCGCAGTTGCGTTTGTATCTCTGTTTCCATGGTGACAACCAATTGGTCAGTTATTTTAATCAATATCTCTGATTGTAGGGCAGATATCGACGAAAAAAAAAAGATTTACATAAAGGGGACTAAAACCAAGGCGACAAGGCTAGAATGGTGAATGTGGCTGCTATAGTGACTTAGCAAGGGGCACTGAAAGTCCAATAAAAGTCAATGGGAATTAGGCGCGATGGAGCCAACTGAAATTTGCTCTGCGGTCACGGCGGGTAGCGGCTAGCTGACTCCACCCCTATATACACTCAATGGAGCTAACACTAAGACTAGAAAAACACTTTTTGGCTGAATATTAACTTTATATTCTAAATACTAATGTATCGGATTCAGTCGGTAGTGCTTACTGATGCACAGAAAACAAAAAGAAAATGTGTGGTGAACACACAATATAAGTTCAGGGTTAGTAAGTAAAGCCAGACACATTACCAAGCACAATTACTGTATACCTGGCAACTCATTCAGTGCATATTATGAAAAATCTGGAGCACAGCAGCTGTACAATCAGGTCAAAGCATTTTCTTGTATGTGTTAAGTCAGTCCATAATCAGTGTAGTAATGACAGTCTAAATATTACTCTGTTGTACCCACTTTGTTTGGGTTACCAAACATAAACTCATGATGTTGTCACTTGCAAACCTAATTAAGTGAAATATGCAGTAGATTGAACTGAATAGTGGTAGGCGTGACAGACAGCTGATGAAACAGTGGGTGGTCAAAAGCTTAAGTTATCGCTTGTACAGATCATGCCTTTTGTACAGTCAATAGAGAATGTGTCAAATATTTTAATGGATAAAGTGTAGTTAAGAACACTGATCCTGTCGGGAAGTCAGTACACACTGGTACAGCCTAGACTTTCCTTTGATACATAAAAAGGCAACATCAAAGTGGAAAAGTAGTAGTAGAGTCAAGTCAGGCCACCCTCAGCTTTTTGTAGAATTTTACCTCCAAATACTTAATTGATAAGCCCTTGAAAAAGGCTCACAAGGGTAAAATGACAGCTAATTAAGGGAGTCATATTTTATATACATTTTGCAAGCTTTTTTTTTTATTAAAAAAATGCTCAGATTAGCTACATCGCTTTAAGGCAATCTTCCCCACAGTGGCCACACCGTCTTAACTGCTACGGTCAGAGCAAACAACTGAAGGTAGCACAAGATGCGGTTTCTGTATCTACGCAGAAAAGATATGAATTCCAGATCCTGAGAAGCTCAGCACCTCAGCAGACAGAATTCACCTAACATGCTTGGTTGAATTAAATAATTCCTATGAGTATATTTTTGAAAACAAATCCCTACCCTATAGCACTCCTTTAGGGTAATAATTATTAGACAGTTTACCTCCATATTCCAGTCTGTGAACCTTGTGAACTCTTCTCATTCAGATGCAGTGTAGAAGCGCATGAGTGATGAGACCAAAGACGCTGACAGACACGGCAATGACAGGTGAAAATGCACTCCAGAAATTGATGTACGCACGCGACAGCAGCACAAACAACATTCAAAACGCCCTCTTATGATGTGGGATTTTCTTTCAAATCTGCTCTCTATGCTGTAATCCTAAGTCTTTGTCACAGCTCATGAAAAGCCAAACAGTACACTGACGATAATAAATTTTTCATGCAAGCTGCTTTACTTTCCAAGCAGGGGTTCCCCGAGCTGACTTCACTAAATCAAATATTTAGAAAAAGAGAATAAAGAACAGAAGGGACTCTCTATTTTTAGTTGTTCCCCAGCTGCATTTGGATGCGACGGTGCAGGACGGCAGTCAACTAAAGTGTGATGGAACATACTGTCAGCATGAATTATGAAGAACAACAATGTAACAGACATGACTTTTGGCCGGGGATGTTAACTTTTGGAAATACTCACATATTTTAGCTTGTACTATGGCTGCACAATATTGAAAAAAAAATCAAATTTGATTTTATGACAAATTTTGTGATTAGACGTGATTAGAAGTGATATTGTTTTTAAAACCAGGATTCAGTTGACAGCACATTTTAATCACGTCTCAACACTTAAGGAAAGACAAAACTATTAACAGTTAAACTTCCAGAAGAATAACAACCTACATGGTTAGATATTTAATAAAAACAATTGCAGTCTCTTTTTTTTTTCTTGATCTGCTAATTGTGACCATGAAAATTGCAATTTCAACTCAAATAAAGAGAGCAGCCATATAATCTTACATACACTGTATAGTATAGTGTTGCTTTATCAGTAAACCCTCAAAATCTCACCTTAGGCACAGTGAAAGTCCATACCAAGGACAAGTACGAGTATAACACTGGCATTTGAAGAAGATGTAATGCAGCATGAATTCAATGTTAACACAGCAGCACTTTTTATTCCTGAGGTGTTTCCTATGGGATTCCCGTCCACCTACTCCTTATGACGTCCACTTACTGCATGGGGTCACCGATTCCTTACAATGTTCCCACCACATGGCAATTTTGTGCTGATTTTGATGCTAGCCTAAGAACTTTAGCCAGTCTCAACCTGACAGCAAAAATCCCACAAATGTGCTGCCGATGCTGATGTGAAAGAGTACGCACTGAATGGGGGCAGAGGGCTGGGGCAGACACAGCAAAGCAAAGAAATCTAAAAAGGCAAAGTCATAAAAATAAAGAGTAACTTGGTGATGGAAGCAGTGCCCCGGCCAGTGATGAATATAAGGTCAGTCAGCAGCTTGTTCATCTGTTACAACATGTGACTGGGGCCTCCTAATCCATCAATGTCGGCTTCTCAAAGGTTTAAAGTCAAAGTGGAGGGAATACTGGAGTCCCATAAAGTTAGGTTTCTTGTCTTTGAGCCAATAGCTAGATCTGCAGTGTAGTAACATAGACTAGCATTGCTGATGTGAGTGGGCACTGATCCACCATATACTTTGAGTGGTCCCTGCTTCTTTCAGCACCGAGGGGAGTTGTTCAGGTGAATGAGGGAGAGCACAAAGCAATTTCACTTTAGTGTCAGTCAGAAGGAGGAGGAAAGTTATGTGGCATTATTTGTTAGACAGTTGGAAATCTATTTAACTTTCTTAACTTCACAAGTCAATCAAAGGCCCACTGTTCTTTTTAGTGACAAAGCGACAGTGAAACAGTAATGTGCAAATACCTTACCTTTCTATTATTTCAGATTTTTGCACACATTTTGTCAGAGCCTGTTATTTCTTACTTGACATTTTCCCAGCTTCTATTCTTGAGTAGAATTATTCATTGTAAGTTAAATGGGTTCAGACATTTTAGAATAAAAGCTTCCAGGCTGTGCCGATAATAAGAGTTATTATATTGAGGAAGCCTGGACAGTTATAGTGTTTAAAGTCATTACAGTAAGTCTGCAGCCAATTTAGACAGAACCTTATTGCCTGCTTGAAAACGCATCTTGCCAAAGCACACAGTCGAGGACTTTAAAACAGTGTATCAAACAGAAAGTCTGTTAGCACGTTGTGTGTTTGTCTTTGCATAGATTAAACTCTAGTGTTTTAGAGGGTGGCAGCTGATGCAGAGCAATGAATGAGACATCTCGTCCGGGTGTAAAACCACATTATTCCAGTTCTCTTTGTGAGTGAACCAGGACATTAGAAAGCTGCCATGCTCTGTAGTAAGTGTGCCATTTAGGAGCAGAAGGGTGCACCTGCAGCTATTCAGTATCTTTCATTGACTGAAATTGGACAGCAATGGTCTGTGGTGGCAAAGCCAAGAATCTTGCCAATTATCTGGCACCTTCGTCTGTGAAAGTGCCACAGCTTCTAAACAGGCAGGGAGTCGTCCAAATGCACATTAATATTAGCCTTGTGTGCTGCATGCAGCCACTCATTATATCGGCGGAACGCAATGCGTTCGGCGATATTATGGTTTCATGTCCGTCCGCGTCCGCAGATTGGCCGTGTGACCGCGATAACTCAAAAACGAAATGCCGGATCACTTTG
>JAVQKG010247742.1:0-13888 GCA_036025885.1 Hypseleotris bucephala
CCAACTCAAAATCACTTTTCCATATCTTTGTATTAGTTATGACAAGTCCCTTTTTTACTCAACAAACAAAGGTTTGGAAATCTAGTCAGCCATGAGCAAATTAATACTTCTCAGTGGTGGAGCCAGGATTTGTGTCTGATAGCATCTCTTGCTATCTTTTTGAGTCTCTGTCAGTGATGTGTCTGCATTGGCGGCCATGGACTGATAATGTTTATGTTGAATAGTACAATCATCCTCCAGCCACACGTGATGGCCTTTTGGGTACTCTCACTGTCTTTTTACCTAACAACACATCCTCTACCCTCCCAGATCAAAATGTATTAACATAAATAAAACTTTCCAAAAAGGTGGATTAAGCTAAAGCAGAAATATGTATTACCCTAAACACAGGTATGTGTGTAGTTTACATATACAAACCTGATGTTAACAATGTTAATCAACTGTGTCTCACCTCAACAGTGGTCCAAATTACATTTGCTCAGTTTTGTCCATGTTTGTGGGAACAGCTCTGTACAAATGTGCATACTGTACACAAGTAAAGTAAGTAACATAATGTAATGCAAAATATATTAAATAAGTAACTGTAATGCAGTGTAATTAATGTTAGTAATGCAAGTAATATAAATATAAAATCAAAGTTGGTAAGTACGAAACAAAATTAACAACCTGTGTAATAGGGAAGAAAGGAAGCAAGCAATACAAGTAGCTACAAAATCTAAGTATTATACTAGACTACTTCTTAACAATATTCACATTTAATTTAAGTCGACTGACATTCAACATGGTTATCGCATATTGGATGTTTTTTATGATATTGGGCAGCCCTAAACTGAACACACTTCTGTTTGCATGAGAAACACTCCCCCCTGGACACAAGCCACCAAAACATCAAAGCCTGAAATTGAAAATTGGAATCCATCTTCTAATGGCATCCTCCGAGTGGGTCTTAAGTGATGATTGAAAGCTTTGGCGTGGTGCCCAGTGGGATTCTTACATGAACCCTTTTAGGTTTTAAGGTCGGCAGCATTTAACACCATGCTAGGGCACAGGCTATTTGGCCACCCTAAAAACCTTTCTTGTTACGAGTATTATCTGCACCTGTAGCGTGGAGATTGTACCTATTGAAGTATTGAACAGGCAAATTGAAAAATGTTGTATCTTTGTAGGCTTCTTTCTCTTGAGAAATGTGTGCTGTTTTGTTTACTCGATCATTTAAGCCCGTTGGTGTGTGTAGAGCAGATTTGTCTTTTAAATGGTAAATCAAAACTAAATTTAAAACTACTTTGGCAATCCTCTCTCAGGAATGAAACTTGCAAGCAGGTGCAAAATGGTGCAAACAAACCTCCAATTAGTGATGTCAAAGCAGCTATAGTTTTATCTGTCTTGATAGATGAAAAAACACCTGCCACAATAGAGCAGTTTGGGTTCTGGCCAAAAGAGCTGAAACACTTAAGCCCTGGAGAATAGAGTGGAATCACATTCTTGGCTTGTTATTCTTTATACACTAAAATGTGACTAAAGATAGTGAGGCAAACTTTGTTTCAAGTTAGACTTTTAAATAGTTGTTTGTGAACTATTTGTGAGAACTGTTTGTGAGAGGGGCCAAAAGCAAATCAAAACAATTTAACTACATGTTAGACATTTATTTAATGAAAATATACAATTTTGGTAGAATAATTGAAGTGTATTTCTTATTCCATATGCATGAATACATTCTTACACTAAAAATTTCCCCAAAAGAATGTTTTACAGACCCAAACACAACAGTCTTTTGTTGAAAGTTTTGTCTTGATTAAAAACTCTACACTAATTTCCCTCTGGTTTTGATTTGAGTCTGTATGTCGTCCTCATGTTACTGAGAAATGCATGTGTTGGTTACTCTAAATCACCCCAGTAAATGATTGTGAGATAGAATAGTTGACTATTGTCTCTATGTCTGCCTGTCACTAAGTTACCATTACCCAGGGTGTACACCCAAACACACTGTTGCTGTGATTGGTTGTGTTCCACCATCTTACCTAGAGTTTAAGAATTAATGACTGTAATCATGAGGCTTTTCTGGATGCCCATACTCTTCTACTTCTTACACCACATTTGTATTTTGTTCTTTTGGCTGTGGGCAAGGAAAACATGTTGGCAGGCACAGAGTCCCCAGCCTAAGGCTCCAAAACATCCACTCACAGGGGGCATCATCAAAAACTGACATCTGGGTTTGTTCACAAGCTGTGCATAGTGTCACAAATCCAACAATGCATGCAGTACAAATTTATCTGCAAATTATTAGTTTAGGACTTTCTGAATTTGCTGATTCATGAAACAATAATTATACTTTGGGAGAGCAAGTCACTGGCTCTATAACTATTTTAACAACAGAGCTCCTTTACTCACTTGGTGTGGATGGAGACAGAGACAGTACTTTAGTGTAAAGTAAAGACAGACTGATCTGCATCATCATATTTAAAGACCAATTACTGACCTTTCCTTGAAATTACCTTAACACTAGACCATTTGAGATGACCACAGACTATAAAAAAACTTAACTATGAACAAAAAATAAACACGGATGAAAACAACAAGGAGATGGTCATTCTTTTCTGCAGTACTTCTATCTAGTGCTTACAGCCCCCATGATTCTGCCCTCATTTGAAACACATGAAAGTGAGAGGGCACCAGTCTCTTTGGTTCTCTACTTAGGCTCAGCTACTGAGACTTATTAAATAATGCAGCCCATAATGTATAAGGTGCCCTCATGATTCCATATGAATTTTTAAAGTTCAATAAATGTTTTTTACCCACCGGACATACCTAATGGCATCCACAGGTTTTTTTATGCTCAACTATTTTGTCACAACATTACCACAGTTAAATCAAAACACACCTTTCAGAATTTACATCAAAATAACTACATTAACAAGGAAGGGTGCTGGCAAGGGGTTTGTAGGTTTGATTCTTGGGCTGAGTGGAGTCTGCATATCCTCTCCATTTTATATTGAGTTCTCTCTTGGTACTTTGTCTTCCTCACATTATCCATTGACATGGCTTGTGAATTGCCCCAATGTGTCTCAGCACTGTCATTGTGATGTAGCCTGTAGCAACCTGAGGCACATAGTTGCTTAAATAGGCTCCAGTCACCTTCCACCTCCCAACAGGAACAAGCAGAAGAAGATAAATGGATTCATGTATCACTCAGGTACTCAAAACCACAAAAGTAAAATAGAAATTAACAAGCACTTTTTTAATAAATGAGAAAAAAATATAAGCTTGTATCGTTCACCCTTGATTTGAACAAATGCAGATAAAACAACATAGAAACTAATTTAAACACAGAGCAATTCTATTAAATGACAGCATGATCATGAATACTCATAAGCATCAGAAAGTCCCTATATTTACTGTGGGTATGGGCCAGAAACAGCCCACAAAGCTGCAATGTCCCTTTGACCAAGATCCTATTTTCATGTGAATGTTGCCACGTTTTATCTACAGTTTACAGAGCTATTATATCAGTCATGCCTGGCTCTTTCTGAGTCTTGGTGTGTGCGAATCATAGTGCACACTAAAGGAGCAGCTTCTTGTGGTTAGTTTATTCTGACTGGTGGCGACTGTTGCCCGCAGCATTGTGCCACATAACTAATGATGCCTAAACAGCCAAAGCGACCCGAATAATACAACCATTTCACAATTAATAATAGGCATATAAGGGCAAGTGTTTCATGCTAGAAGCTAAACTTAGCCCAGAACATGGAAAGAGGCCATACATAATTTTTTCAATTATCTAAAATATCTGAGAAGCGTGGCGGCTGTGTCCTAGGGCAGCATTTTGCGCCCAGTCGTGAGATTAGTTCTGGCAGTCGAGGCGGGCCACGCGTTGCACATGTGGGGGTTTGTGCTCTGGTGAATTACAGATGAAATGTCGTACCTGGATCGCCTCATACATTATCATATTTTACACTGTTCAGCCGCACTTTATCTAAATGAAATGCTTTTCAATAAGTTAACCATTAATCATTTCATATGTAGGTCTTCCTTCCTGCAGCTTATATATTTTACACATTCTTTTCCGTCAAAGATTTCTGGAGTTCAATACGTTAACGATTTGAAGTTTTTAAGAGGATTAACTATGGGTTCTCTGCATCGGCATTAGTGATATGTATTTCTACTTCGCTGTCACTGTTATTGACAAATTCCTCACTATAAACCTTATAGCTTAAGTCAATAAGTACATGTTTTCTCTAATAGTAATTTGATTGTTCTGTTAGCAGTGAAACTTAAACAGCAATATAAAAATATTATGGTTTGTTACACAGTGTATTACATTATTGTTAATCAGGTAGACACAATGTAGTTAAGGGATAATGTAAAATAAAGTGTTGCCTATATCATTATTTGGTGAGGATCTAATACACCGTGTGGATACTGTGGCATAATATGCCTCTAGTATATGTAAAAAACACAACAAGGCAAGGCATGGCAGTTTTATTTACAGTATAGAGTATATTTCAAGAAAGCAACTCTGTGCTTTACAACAAAGGAAGGTTACATCAGAAAATAAAAAGTGATTTTGATGGTTGCTACTTTTTTGTTGTTTTTCTGCAAAGAAGGGATTTGAGGCATGTGCACATATATAATTTATGTATTCAGAAAAAAACAAGTAAATTCAATATAGATCTACTTTCTCACTGCACCACTTCAGAACACTGCCATCAGCGGGCACAATCTGCGGCCTTGAGACCATATTGTGAATTGAATATTATCACTAAAGAGGAAGAAGATTAGACTTCCCCTCCATCTGGTCAAGATTAATAATTAATTCATGCTCAATTTTAGTTCCATCTAAAACTTCTTAAAATACCTGAAATACACTCCTCCCATTAAAATTCAACCCATTTCTTCATACCATATTGCTATTCTATTCATTATCCTATCTTCATAATGAAATGCTAAAACCCGAGAGACAAGAGGCATGGAATAATGTTATTATAATTATGAAATTATCTTTATTCTTTTCGGAGCTTTATCGGCTGTTCAGGTGACCTTATCCTCTTCATACTCATCTCTCACCCACCACAAGCCCCTCGCTGCAAAACACATACAGATATCTATGTGTGGGCTCAAGGCTACGTTCATGCAGAGAGTTATCTGGTCAAGATAAGGTTTATGCATTAGTTTGACTGTGTGCACAAGTAAACTTCTGAGGATACTGCTATATTCAGAGCTACCTTAGAGAAACACACTCTGCCAAACACAAAGAAAGAAACTGCAAAACACATTTCTGACACTCCACCTGCTTCACTGTTGGTTAAAAAGCATCTGTCATTGTTTACTACAATTTCTCAGTTCCCATAACTTTAAAACAATGCTTGATGTGTGGCAGCCATAGTGCCCCTACACTCTTGATGCTTGCACTAACTTAAATAATGCAGTTCCTTAGCATAGCCGGTAACACATTATTTTACATGATCCCTTAACTACATTGTATCCACCTCATTAAGTACAATGTAACCCTAACCTCAACCATTATGTATGTACAATGTAGTTACATGTTATTCCAGTTTGTTACACAGTGTATTACACTGTACTTCATAGATACAATTTAGTTATGGGATAATGTAAAATAAAGTGTGACTGCATATCCTTAATTGTTTTACATCAAGAACCATCTCAGTGTCAGTGCGGGCGGCTAGATATAGAGCTACAAATAAAATGACTATGGAAAACATGCATACTTCCCTTTTTATACCCCATTTTGTGAGTTAAATGTATAAAGTAAAATGTATCTGTGAGCCTTTATACTGTAAGATCATTGGCATCTTGTCACCTGTTTGGTCAGCTCAATTTCACTGTGTAGTCCAATCATTTCATTAGATTTCCTCTGAATTGGAGTTTTCATAAAATGGACCAGATTTGGTTTTCAAAAAAAGTGACCAGGAGGACTTTACAGGGAACTTATGCATAACCATCAGTCTTTTGTATTTAAATGATTTTAGTGTGTATTTAAAGTGGGCCAGTGTTTCACAGCCAAAGACATCAGTATTACCCACAGTCTGTTGAGGTGTGTGTGAGCGTGTCATTCTGCAGCGAAGCGACCTCATTCTGTCAGTGTGCCAGAGCGACTGCCTTACGAGGCACCCTGTCACCGTGACTCACTCATGCATAAACAAACGCACAAACACACATACAGCTTAGGATTTGACGAGTGCTGAACTATACAACAACAGCATTAGCACAGAATTTGTACATCTTTACATCTCATATACTGCACTAAAAGTCAAGACAGCTGTTGTAAAACCAGGTGAAATGGTTAAAGTGTGACAGGGCACTGTTAGAGGGCTTGACAAATGCATGCAGGGTACTTTTATAGCTTACATTGTGGATTTTTTTGAATATTACAACTGTATTCTAAGAGAGGACATTAAAATATGTCTTCAGATAATGAAAAAAATAATAACTTAAAGGACTGAGTTTTCAATGTAAAGTTTTTGGTCCCTAGAAAGTCCCCAGAAAAGGACTTGATACGGGGTAAATGCTTATAACCACTTATACCACAAAAAGCTGTATATTTATAATTGTATTTATTTAAAATGGTAAAGATTCCACTTGTTAGAATGTTTGTCTGGAATGGTACACAACCTTAAAAAAAGTTCTGGGTTCACCACATTTCAGAAGCACACTAAACATTTTCCTAAAATTTAGTCTTAAGCCCTGTTTGCAATGTTTTTATTTCATAATTTCAATTTCAAGTCAAACATACATTACTTAATGGACAGGCATTTGCCATGACCAGTAAAGTGTTCTGTTACCATGCTACCTGCGGTGTGTAGCAACCTTAAGAGCACCACTCATTACATGGCCTTGGATGTTCATCCCTATGCTTCCCACTTCTCTGTCTCATCTCTACCTCAGCCAATCCCTGTGTACCTGGTTACCTGGTATTTCAGCTTACAAGCTTGCACCGCACCACACTGGATCTAGGATTGGTACGATGAAAACACACCACCACTAACACATTCATGCACCAAGGTCACACTGCAGACAAGGTGGACAGTACAGTATATACTTGTAGAACTGGCTACCTTCTGCTTAGTGGACGACCGGCTCTCAGTTTTGCTACTGCCAATCCTATTGTTATTGGACCATGTTGTTTATACCGGATATTTAAACTAAATTAGTGTAAAATTACCCTTGAATTCCTCTTGGATGTGTTACTTCTGTTTAGCAGTATCTTTCTGTAGTGGTAATTTACTTTGCACTCATTTTGTCTGCTCTGTGTCATCCCTATCCACATGTCCACAATGGTGAAAAGAAGCATTACCAGCTGTTGAGTCGGAGGCCTGTGATGCCACACATGTTGACACTGTGGATGGCTGGCAAGTGTTAATAGGAATGAGGGATGTAGGAGCACTTGAGAGGGGCCCAGAGCTCTTGTCAGTCTCCTCCCAGTCAGTCCAGTCGGGGACTATTTGAACATGAAGTATTGAACTCTGTAATGGCTGTGACAAAGAGAAGTCTTAAGAACTATCAGTAAGACCTCAGGGGGGTCCTCCACCTCCCACCACTTCATAGTGCACACAGTGTTGCTGATGCCCCCATCTTCATCTGCTACCTCAGGGGTGTCCAGCCTCCACAAGACAGACTTTTACCAGCAGCATTCATCACTCCCTGCCGTGGCATCTTTTCCTCCTCCCCAGAACGGGCAGAAAACTGTCTGAAGTAAATCTTGATGGAAGATTGTTATTCTCTTGTTGTAATTCTTTAGATATGTAATAACATGTAACTACATTCTAACTAACCCTAACCTTAACCAATCTAGTTACATGTTATTACAATTTGTTACATAGTGTATTAAATTATAGTTAATGAGGTAGATACATTGTAGTTAAGGGATAATGTAAAATAAAGTGTTAACTTTTTGTTTAATTATTATTTTCCTTTCTTAATTCAATTTCTTTTTATTCCTGTTGGAGTTATGGGTGCACTTACGGGCACCATCTTGGACAATGGCCAGTTAGTCACAGGGCCGATACACTATAGACTTCACTCAGACCTGCTGACTGAACCCACAAAACCCTTACTAAGATTTAGAAACACAAATCTTTCAGCTATTTTTTTGTGTTAATTCTTTTTTTCTTAAAGTAATATTTACAATACTTACTACACCAGCATTGCAGTCTGTAAAGATTAGGCATTCCTATGTACTAAATAGTCGTCTTTTGTAATAGAAACGCAAAAAGTGACACACATTATATAAGTTGTATGTATGGTAACCTATTTTAACCTCTCTTGGCTTTGTAGAAAATGTACCTTGGAGTCATTTTCCATTTTAACTGTGAGCCAAAAGATGACAGCAAGAAATCATCTCCAGTTGAAATGCACATAGCTGATCAATGACAGAAACTCTCATCTAAAAAGTGGCAACACCTTCACAACTCCCTTCTGCCTGTATCTGTGATTCAAACCTCTGATTTTCAGCACTGGAACGATAAAAGAAGACATGAACAAGACTGTCATATTTGTGTAGCAGCAGTAGCAGAAGCCATCACCAGGTGTATATTTGCAGTAACTTCTTTTCACATCCCCGCCGCGGTAATGTTGCCCTATGGCCAGAACTGTGTGTACTGCTTCTTGTTCTGCGTGCTGTATAGCTAAAGCACCCAAGGACAGCTGGCAGAAACACATTTTAACCCACGCCTCTGACATCCATCTAGCCGCTGACACCTAAGGCTCAAACCTGTCTCCTCTCTTCAACGGCAACATGGTGGATCACAATCACCACTCTTGACATCCACCCGGGCTAAGATGAGTGTTAAGAAGCATGTAAAGGCGGCCTGTCAGAATAAAACACTAAAAACCTTACAACCGCTACTTTGAATGATGTAAAATGTGGAAATGTTCCTCTCACAAAAATATTAAGTCTATATTGTGTCTTTCTTACAGTTATTTTTGACAGATGAGAAAGCACTAGCAATAGGACAGCACAATGTATCGCAAACTGATCACCTATTGACAAAACAGAAACTGTGTGTTGGAGTATTGGTATGGTGTGGTGGTAGAATTGCTCACTGTCAAAGTAAGTGTATGGACTCACTAAGGTTCAATTGAATGGTGAAAATGTACCATAGGCGTGGCTATATTTCAATCCAAACTTAATTCTAGTTTAGCCCTGGTTTAATCTCTAGGATTGAGCCCAAGTGAGTTTAGAGTTCTGTATGTTTCATAATTAATAATAAAAAAGACTGTTAAATGTTAATAGAGCCTCAATCTATTTTAGGGTACTCAAATATCACAGATCATACAATATTAAAAACGGTCAGCACATGTTTTTCTAATATTGTGCAGCTATGTAGTTGGTGGATCACATTTCTTCTATGAGAGACTATGAAGGAGAAAGCTTTGTAGAATAAGGCCTAGTGTAATCTGGCCTTCGGATCTTAAGAAAACCCTCAACTTGATGGTTGTTCTTTTTCCGTAGACTATTTAAGAAAATCAATTTGAAGTGAAGTGTTTGCACAGGCGATTAACTTCAGCTAATGATAATGAATTAGGCTCTAATGCTCTACCTGCACTGCAAAGACATGTGTCCTGGTGTGACTCCAGGAAACACCCTACCTTAGCTCTGCCATTGTAATGTGTGTCAGGTTGTAAACCAATAATAGACACGGATTACCCAAAATGTGACTTAATAATTTATTTAGACTGATTCAATAAATGTTTTGTGTCTTCCTACACTGTTTTGTTCAGATAAGAGCCAGCGAAATCAGTATGTGAAATCAACTTGTACTTTGATTGACAGTGGTAATATGTACTCTCTTATTAATTGAATTGCCACAGTCATTTCCCTTCTGTTTATGTTCCTTCAGATGCATACCATATCAGTCAGGAAATGTGTCATCATGAGCCTGGTTACTTTGTGACTCCCTGAATTATGATCTCTTATACAAGCATAAATAAGTAGGCCGTTAAAAGTGTGCTGTTACCATGGATGTGAATGGACATTGGTCATATCTCATTGACGCTCACACAAGCACAATCATCTGGACTTACTATAGAATCTTGTGTGGCAGTAAAGAAGATGGTTTGAATCTAATACGTGTGGTATGACAGCCACATTGTCAGCCTGCCCCAGAGCAGCTATGGCACCAGTGTGTTACCATAAAGTGAATGAATAATGCACTTAATTGTAAAGCGGCTGAACAGTCTAAATTGCTATATAAATCTGATGCATTTTTATTATGATCATTTTGGTCATCACATCAGTTGAATGGTGCTTGAATATATAACTGGCAACAGGGCACATGTGTGATATGTTGCTTTAAATGACTAAATGCCACATGCAGAGGCTTGACTGCAATTTCCATCTGTGTGAATGTGTATGAGAGTGTAGGGATGTGAACAGTGAGGAGCAGAGGGTTAATGTTTTTTTGTCAGTCACTGATGATGAGTCCGGCTCCACCTGGAATCCACTGTAACACGCCTGATTGTTGCCTGTAGCCCATTGACAGTCTGAATGAATGAACTCTCAAACCAGCTCTGATCCTGCTCATTTTCCATCAGTCACCAAAGAATGGACTGAAACCAAAAGGACTCATAAAGGGCAAAATATTGTAGACGGTTCACAATGGGTGAGTAATCCATATTTTAAAACTTGCTTTGTATTGGGCACTTGTATTTTTACACACTACAAAACCTGACAGCTTTTTTCCCCTATAGCATAAATTGTGACATTAAACAAGTCTCTAAAATGAAATAATTTTACGTAAACAAGACTGCAGATGCCCAAGACTCTTTCAGACGTGGCAAAAATGCTGTACAAACCCATTTATTCAACTAACCCTGCAGTAATCCAACACAAGTGAGGAACATTAGCTATCGCACCTTTAGTGTAAGGACATGCTCACTCACAGCAGGGTGGATTAGGTCAAGCACTCAAGGACAAGGGCTAAAAAAAGTGCAGAGTTGTACAGGTCCCAGCTTTTTCTAGCCACTGGCTGTCTATCTGCCTTTTCCTCAACCCTGTGTACCTCCCGGGAGAAGGCGCAAAATACTTGTGAGTGAAATGGTGTGAGAAAAAAGGCTTAGAGCAAAGCAACAGCGGCAGTGGAAATGGCATTTCTCTGGAGGAGGCGGGCACTCTGCTTTATTTGATGAGATAGAGCTGAGGCAAGAGCGAGTTGAAGGAAGTGTGAAAGGGTGGTCATATGGAGGATGGAAAAGGTCAGAGGCCTCTGATTTATTGCTGTGACTGTGACACCACCTCTATTATTATGTGTTATTTTCATTTTCAAGTTTCAGTGAAGAGATGTACAGTATTACAGCCAGATTGTGCAAAACAGTGAAATGTACTTTGCTATTTACATACAGCATATTTTCGAAAGGTTCATCACTTAAAAATACAAAAAATTTGAAGAAACATAAATTTCCAATATTTCAGTTATTTTGAAGATGGTAGTTTTTTCCCCACATTTTGTCAGGGCTTGTATGTTGCTAACATTTTTCTGTCTCTTCGTGCTAATCTACTGTTCAGATCAAGTTACAGTATATGCCCTGGCCACCAACACTCCCTATTAATTGTACATTTACTACTACCTACAAGAAAGGTAAGATCAATCCTGAATGTAATGGAGAATGCAACAAATCTCTAGTTAAATAGAAGCATTCAACTGCTCAATTGGAAATCAAGACTAATGATCCTAATATTTGAAGTAAGAGTTAAGCAACGTATGGATATAACAAGGACTGAGTGACAAAATCTAATTTACACAGTAATGTAGTATAAAACAACTTTGAAATCTATTTTAAGTTACAAATATAAACCTAACTCATCCACCACACAAACCAAGATGCAGAGACCAGAGAGGGACAGAGGGTCTTTGGGTGGTATCAGCAGCAGTCTACCACAGTTCTGTCTCATGTCAGTCAGTGCACAGTGAGCCTACCTCCTTCAAAGTCCTGTTTTTTGCCCTGGGCTGCCGGGGTGTAGCTCTCTGTGATTTGGTCTTTATATCAACCCCTGCTCTTTCCGCCCTCCACACACGTACAGCCGCCCTCATCACGGCAGTTAAGATCTGTCTGGTACTCTTGATCAAAGGCTCCGGAGGCAGGGGGCTCGGAGGACATCTCTGATTACCACCGCCGAACCCCCACCCATCAGCCTGATCCTGCATCATTATCCAGCCACGCAATCAATATGCCACCGCAAAGCCCTGAGGAGTTGTCGCTGTATGCACAAAGACATGTCATGTAAGAAGGACATGCACGTCAGCACTGTTCTCAATAAAACAGGCTAACTGCTTCATCAACTAGAAGCACTGAAGGCCTGCACACATTGAGCCGACACCAGAGTCACAGTGACACAGATAACCCCCCTTTGTTGGACGAGGAGTGAGCCAATATACACCAGCCCGAGAACAAATCTGACCATAAGCATGTATTTGTTGTAAAAAAAAAAAAAAAAAAAACAATGGAAAAGGAAAGTGAGGTTTACAGCAAATACTATAGCTCACTGTTGTCAATGATGCTTGCCTTTACTCACTTCTGTGTGTGTCTTTCTGTTGTAACAACACATAATTTCAAACTGTTAGTTGCAGAAAATACAGTAAGCTGGTCTATGTGGCTACAAGCAGTTGTTAAAAGGAGCCAAATGGTGGAGCTAATGGCTAAGCTAACACCAAGCTATTAACCTTGTCAGTGGAGCAGCAGTTTTAATAGCAATATAATTTAGTGACCGACTGGTAATATTTTTAATTAAACAGAGTTATATCTGAGCCAGCTCTATATAGCACCTCCACCTGCCTACAGAGGTAGATTACTACCAGTGTGTTTTTGTTGAATTTATGAAAGAACACATTTCTTTATTAGAGATATATTAGATATGAAGTCAGTTTGCAGCAATGCTGTGGCAAGAGAGGCTCTTACTGTCTTCAGAAGTTATAAAGTGTAGATTTAAAGTTTGTACTGAGTCATCTTAAGTATGAGCAAGTATCACAACCAGAAATACTGTCAACACTAATATTGAAAGTAGAATGTAGTATCAGGTGCTGAGTAAGATGCCATGCCACCTGCTTGTTTCAGCTCCCTTGCCAACAGCAATAAGCTTGATCCTTTGATTTTTCATGCTTTCTGCAGTGCTTGCTACCTGGGATACCTTTGCTGTGCATTGATATAATTTGCCATTATACTGAAGTAGTGATTATTCCAGTCCAGAGGTTAACAGTGGACATCATTAGAGATCAACTGGTCTGCAGATGACAGTAAACCCACAGGAAAAGGTGACATATGTCTTCAGGTGACATGGCAATATGGTGCCATGCTGAGATACTTGACACTCATTTCTCATGCATTTCAACTTGGATTTTACGACAACAGATTAATCACATTTATCACAATATGCTATAGTCTCTTCAGTCTCTGACAAGATCCTAATTAAAATGTCATCTTGGATAAAAATGTTCAGAGCATACAGCATATTCAAAGCACTCGCCAATTACATGCTCACATAGAACTGAGTATCTTGGGCCGTTCCTATTGGCTGTCTACATCACTTTAAAAATAGTTACTACTGTGTTTGATCAGTGACTGAAGCTGAAAATGTTGTTGTGTGATGTTGATTTAATTGAGTTCACAACATTAACTGTGGAGCCTATTACAGAGCCATTTGAATGGTTTAATTCTTATATTCTCATTTACTATATGAGACTAACCAGCACTATCAACTATGCTCTTTATTTATGTAGCAAAATGAGTGGGTGTACTAACTAAAATTAACTGTTTAAATAAAAATCCAACAACGCCACTCAGGGAGATGGCCCTGAGACCAACACAATTAACAGAAAAGGCACACAGGTAAGTACATTGACAGAGGCATGTTCCATAGTTTGTGTATAATTTATTA
>JAVQKG010247762.1:0-10330 GCA_036025885.1 Hypseleotris bucephala
TCTGCCAAGACTGTGACACTATTGCAATTATAAAGATTTTGTACCAGGCCTAAAGCAGTTATTCCAGATTCAAACATTTTTTTTAACTATCTTGTTCACAGACTGACAAACACCAACAAAATCATAACTTGGTGGATGTAATTTTTGCTGTTTGTTTTTAAGACATAGCTGCATCACATTTGATTAGAAATACTATGCAGTTCTACTTTATAATAATGCAATGCTGAACTGCTGAAAAGTGAAAAATGATATTGAGAGTGCATGTTGCAAGAGCAGTCAATTGTGCAGACCTCCTTGTAGCAAACCAAAACATATGAGAAAGAAAGCTGTGGTTTACCCTCAGTTCTCTGAAGCTTGCCCACCAGGACAAATTTGTGGTCTGTTAGTTTGAACTTTGACTTTTCAAAATTACACTTTCATCCACAAAGGCCCCATACCTCATCAGTATCCCTCTCATCTCTTCAAGCTGCTTTTAAGTGCAGCTCTGAACATGATCTACCATGTTAATAAATACTCCCATGGAAAAAAAAAAAACAAGTTAGACACACAGCACCAGTTTCTGAACAGCTATTACCACAGTGACCCGAGGTAAATCCAGTCATCTGCAAGTTCATTTAGATTCCCACGCAGCAGCAGCACATAGACCATCCAGGGGTTTTTACTGGCAAAAAACGTGACAGGTCCGGTTAAACAAGAACTGGATTAAATCACTCGCAATAGAAATATAATACTTCTGTGTAATAAAAGTGTGGTAATAACATACGGAATACATAAACCCCGTTCCTAATAATGACACCAATAGGAAAACAGTAAAATAAATGCTACATGATACACATTTTGGCCACTGTATTAGGTGGACTTAGTGTTGTGGTTTGCTACTATTGGTCATTTTCACCAATCATCTTAATCTAGTGTGGCCATTCTTACCGTAATTGTTCCTCGTGTCATTTCTGGCCTTCCCTGAAGATTTAATCCAAATCTGTTTAGTAGTTTCTGCGCAACACACACACACAAATACTACTGAAAACACAACCACCTTAGTGTAGGTAAAAATCCAATTAGGAGTCATAAAGGCTTTAGAAAGGAATTTGTGAAGGTGCAGTAACTTGGTCACTGATGCCGCCTGGCTTGAATTTTTTAAATAGTATTTTTAAATACCTTGCACATATATGATCTGCACTACAGTGACATTGTCATGCATTGTGATGCCCACAAGTTAATCATACATTGCATTTGTGATAAATACCAGCCTTGCCTTTCACATCCAATATTAGTGGTTACGTCCCAAAGAATTTACATTTTCAGTCTGTATGATTGTAGATGGCATGCCTATTGTCTTGTTTGTCACATTTGAAGCATGTCCTATAATTTGAGTGCCCTGCAGACATTAGCATACATTTGGTGGTACAGAATTGCCCAGAGGCAGATTTGTAAATGTATCTGCTGATCTTTAGATAAAAATGTAAGAGCTATTGAAAAGGATCTGTTTAATAAGAGCACACTTAAATATGCTCTACTAAGGCAGGTCTGAACCAGGTCTAAATTGTAGACTAAAAGAGGAACATCTGTAAACTGTCTCTACAAATACTAGCAAATGAATTCACTTTGTCATTAACTAGCTATAGCTTAGTATATTTGGTTGACAAACGTATATTTAAAAAAATCTGGAAATACTAAACATTTCGACCTCCACTTTTAGTCCCTTGTGTTTTGTACAATAGTGTCCAGAAACTTACAGTGCAAGTTGAACCATGGCTTACTTAAGAAAAGTGATCTAACGTGAGTAGTATATTCTTACCTAAACCCAGTGGGAGTATTTAGTTGGAGTTTTGATCCTCTGAGGCTTCTGTAGTTGGACTAGCCTTACTCAAGTTATACAAGATTGGAATAAAACTGGGTTGGTCATAAATTATAACGTTATCAGAGATTGCTGTCATGAATTGTCAAAAGATTCCCTGGGGTGGGGCAATTTTAGTAGACCTTGTACCTAATAAAGTGGCAACAGATATGGTTTTCTCTATCTTGTGTTCAGACTTGGTTATCCGCAAACTTAAATATAATAAGTGGTTATCTGTGCTGATATTGGATTTCTATTATCTACAATCTGCCTCTGATCTCAACAAGGAAATTTTGCCCACAGAATTGCCTCACTGGATTCTGTACCCCATTCAAACCATTCTTTAGTACACCCCATACCTGGCAGCAGTTAATCAGTTTCCAAAATATTAATAACAAAGTCATAGTGCTTGGACTTCAACATATTTGTCATGACCAAATCCATTAGCTTGATATGATGGTCATTTGAAATCACAGGTAATAGATTGACCTAATAAAGTGTCCAGAAGTGTCCAGTATATGGCATTGAAGACTGGATCACTTTAGTGGCATTTAGTCCATGTTGTGACAGATGCCGTGATATTTAGCCAACATACATTAACCGGACGATAAAGCTGCATTTGACCCTCCGGCTCTAGTCCACATGTAGTGCGTTCAAGTGTGTTGGAAATCGCGTGTCTCGCTGTAAGTGGGTTGAGTGGGAGGGGCTAATCCAGACTGTACATAGACTCTTTTATACATACTTTTATGTCCCCTCCCCCATCTTAAAGCACAGTTAATTTATCATGGTCTCGGAGCTGGGTGGGCCTATCCCGCCAGTGGACTTTTTCAAATTAATGACCCCCTCCCTGCTTTAGACTAATGGAGGTTTTCTTCATTCATTTGTACCAGCAGCAGGTCTCTATGGCAGTGTGTTTTGTATATGCTGCGTTTGTTGGTCCACTTAACTTATAATGGTTATGGAAGTAGAGTTTTAATTTGTGCATTACTGATTCTTAAGTATGTTATGCTTACTTTGTTACTTTGAGAGCCTGCAGTTTGCCTCTATCTAATTGTAAGTAAATTTGATATATAACCAGCGATGGAAAGTAAGAAAGTAAGTCTTGAAAATGAATAATAACTTTTTATGTGTGAAGTATTCAGGCTACTCCAACTACAGAAGCCTCAGAGGATCAAAACTCAAGCTCAAAATCCCCAATGGGCTTAGCAGAGACGTGTGTTGGGTCATTTATTTGCACAATCAGATGTACCAACGTTTCTTTTTATAAAGCACAAGAGACTAATTTGCATTTTAAATCAGAACATTTACACATTTTTTACTTCATCGTGATTGATGAATTTTTAGGATGCAATTTTTTTTAATATATTTTTATTCTTTTGATTGGCAATGTCCAAAATTTGATGTTTAAGCTTTTTTATATCCTAGCAAAACTTTGTGGTCAGTAGTCCTAGGTCAGGTTTGATGCTCTAATGCAAACCTAAAAACACACCACCGTTATTTCATATTCAACTATGTTTTTCTCTCCCTTTAGACGAGTGGATACATACCTGTGTCATATTGATGCGTGTGGTCAATTCTTGTTGCGCAAGTTTTTAATGTGTTCGCCGTAATTTTTAAATAGGGAAAACGAGGAAGAGCTTGGTCGCTTCTAAAAGGTAGCAAAAAGTGGCCCCATAGCAATACATGGGAGAAGCTAACTGCTAACAAACTAAAACATTTTGCTACAAGAACTTGCCGCACGCATTGAGATGAGACAGGTATGTATCCACTCGTCTAAAGTGATAGAAGAACAGAGTTGAATTTAGAAAACCGGTGGTGTGTTCCTTTAAGTGGCTATCTCTAAAAATAAGAGACAAATGCATCCAGCAACTTTGGTACATCCTCCTTAAGATAAATGACCCAACATCAGGCCTATGTTACCTATCCCAATTGGGAATTTTGAGATTTGATCCTCTGAGGCTTCTGTAGGTAGAGTAGCCTGAATAATTAATGCATAAAAAGACAGACAAAAGACAATAATAAACCTAGGTTGGCCATGAAATATAACATTATCACAATTTCCCTCAACAGCTCAGTGTTGCCTTTCTATTATCTCAAACATGATCTCTGGCAAACGGACTATTCTTTTATTCATTTGTCCCATCAGCGCGTCTGTATGTCTGGCTAGATAGCACATTGCACATTTCTTGGTCCACTTCACTTGCGTCGCCATAACACAATGCAGACTGACAATGTTTTGGAAAGAAGTGTCTGAATTGAAGTGTAGAAAATGCACTGTGCCAGCTACACTCTTCTCTGTTTAATCTTTCGAATCACTTAGACACATGCACGCCATATTGGTCTGATCTTCGCATGAGTCCACAGCCTACATTATGCAGCAGATGCTTTTAAAAATGGTGATTTTAAAGTTAATCGCAACAGCCCAGTCAGCCAGTGATGAGGAATACTGATGTAATCTTCGTCTTTTTGGCTTTTTTGCATCTGGTGTCACTACAGCAAGTCTAGTCTCCTATGGTACTTGAATAGGTTTTACAGGGGATGTCCTTCAAAACACAACCCTCTCCTCTTATTGGGGCTTGGGACTTTGTTGCTGGATTAAGTATTTAGGATAATATGAAAATGTACTTCCATAGTTGATTATTTAATGCATATTGTCCATAAATACTATATTTACAAATTTTTTACAGTTTTTACTCCTTAAACATGCCTACCCAGAAGCATTATCATGCAGGACAGCAGAACATCATAGAGAAGAGTGGAGAGTGACATTTGGCTGAGAGCTTCCAGTTTCAATTAAACTCACAGTTATTGAGCAAGCTGCACTGTTAGCTTTCTATATGCAGCATGTTTTATTTGAATTATGTGATACAATAAAATATTATTTCAATTGTTTGCTTTGTTTGATCTCTATCCAGAATATACCTCTTTCCACATAGTAGTACCAGCTTGTATCTTCTCTTCTCGTTTACACTCCTCATCTGTCAGCACAGTGTTCGGACACTGCGTTTTTGTCCCTCCGTGTTGCCGTATTCCTCTCTGTGGCCCGTTGACCCTGATCCTCCACACATGATAAAATCTGACACCTTGTCTAACATCTCCTCGCATGGACCGTCACGCTATTTCTCACAACTCGCCAGGAGTTTTTTTTCTCTCTCTCAAACCATGTAAAATGTATGCTGCTGACCCATATGGTGCTGTCATTCTAACTACATCCACTCCAATGGTAGACACAACACTATCCAGCCTGTCATTTTAAACACACTTATCCACGGCAAATTACTTCATTAGGTCAAATATACATTCACACATATGGGTTAATATAAAAAGTAGTCACACTATGCTCATTTAAAGCTTTTTAAAGCCATCTAACTAGAAAAAAGTTTTAGGTACTATGCCTCATATTTACTAAATGTGGTCCTAAACAATTGAATATTTACAACCTTATTTTATTGCATAGTCTATACTGTATCTTGTTTTATGTAAAATGCTGTTTTTATTTTGTATTATCTGTTTTGTACTCAGGACTCTCTTGTGAATGAGGTTTAATCAAAATTAATGCAGTTAATTAAATGTCTATTAAAACTCTAGGCCAGTGCCACATTTAGGTGGACTTATTTAACAGTAAAAGCAGCCATTGCCAAACTTAACTTTTTCTCCACTTAAAGCGCTGACAGCATAATAGTCAATAATATTCCTTATTTATACAAAAGAAAATAGCAGTTAATGAGCTTAAATCTTAAGTTGAGTTCTTTAAAAGAAACCTCTTGTGACTCAGTCTCAGTTTTATTCAGCACTTTTCTTACACAGTGACTCTTTGTGATTGTCTAAACGTTGTCAGTCCTCTCCCATTAGGTGTTCCAGCTGGTTAGTCCTAAATGCTTGTTTAATTTAGTCTCCAAAATTGACCTACATTTCAGCGACAGCCACACACTTCTCTATTCACAGTTCAGGTTTCTGCAGCTGTCCACTCGCCAAAACAGAAGGCTCTCTTTCAGAACCTATTAGTGCCAAATACTTCCCATAATCCTTTTCAGATATGGGTAGGCCTGGCAGTTCTTCAGTAATTAGGATCATAAAATTATTATATTGTAGGCAGAGGGAGGCAGAGGCAGGAAACCCTATCAACACTGATGATAACTGATGGACTAAGGAAAGTGACAAAGCATATGCCCAACCATTAATTTCTTATACAGACCGGAGGCAACAGCCAAAATCAACACAATAATACAATTTCTTATTATTGCATTTTTTTTTCAACAAAATAACTAAAACGAAAAGGTGATAAAAGTCATCAAATCGGCATTATTGCATCTCTACTTATAAACAAAGAAAGTTAACATAGTGATTGGGACTGCCTTAGAACTTTGTAGTTACTTTGGTCATTATATACTTACCAGTGATTATTTATTTATTTCTGAAGTTTGAAGTGTACAAATACTCCTTCCATAAGGTTATCACTGTGCTAGTTCCAAGCTAGGGATTTCTTTTGCACTGATATGAAGATTAGCATAGAAAGATAGTATGAAACTCTTTTGGTATTGCAGTGATGACCCCTGAAGGGAGCAAAAAAAGTGTTTTAGCAGTATATCTTTTACACCGGCTAGTCAACAGCAGACACACTTGTGACCTTGTGACTCCTTGTGGCTGTGTTACAATAGTTCCAGACAGAGGCTCATTATAATACACAACAACAGCTCAGGCTTAGCTCTCATCTCTGTTACATGTGTGTGTGAACCAGCTCCAAACATCTGAAGTCACATGATCAGTGAAACTCCCATCTGTTCACAGGACATGCTCAAACACAGCCTTCACTCAGCTCCAAATGTCACTCTCTACATTTATACAGTGTACTCTTCAGTGACTCACAGTTTCACTTCAATAATAGGTCTGTGGAGGATCCTGGTGCTGGGAGGTTTAGTCCTACTGGATTTAGTCCTGGTTTAGTTCTCATTTAATCCTGGTTTAGTTCAGGTTTAGACTTCTGTTATGTAGTTCCCTCTTACACCTGGGTTAGACTTGGCTTAAACTTGGTTCAGTCAAGGGTCACTTTGAACTTGACTTAGTTCAGTCCTGGTGTAGTCTGTGTATTGTGTGTCTGTGTAACTATTGTAATATCTGTCTGGATACGTATTTTAAGATTACAGATATAAATACACATAATGCAGAATAAAAAAATGAGAAGACTATATGTAATTCTATTTACTAAATAGTTCTTATGGCTGGGATGACCTTCATCACTTCCTCCTCCTACACACTATTCATATCGACAGCTCTGGTCTTGACTGAGACATAGACCTAATTATCCTCCACTCTGTATCACTCTACACATTTGTGCTTAGAGCTATATGCATCATTTCACTTTGCGAACAACATGATCAGCTGTGCTCCAGCAGAGGCCCCCATGGACATAAACACAGCCCAGACGCAGATACTGGGGCATGTGCTGGAGGATAGGAGCTAATGATCGCTGCTAGTCTCAGATGGGGTTATGTTAGCGTGTTAGCGGTTACTGCAGAGACCATTTCCCATGAGCCTTTGGGGCCTGTTTCCTGTATAATTCAGCCTGACAGGTGTTTCTCCAGCCTGCCTCCATGACCTTACTTACTACAAGGCTAAGTACCAGCTCTTCTGAGAGACTCCATAGATCACCAAACAGAAAAAAATATGTGCAGCGAATTAGTTAGGAATTGATTTTTTGCGGAGAAATTGGGTGATATGGCGGCCCTATAGGATTGATTTGAATTCTGTCAATTTTATATTCACGTAGAAAAAGGCTTTGGGCAAAACGTGGACTAAACCAGGTTTTGATCTTTTTATAAAGTAGGTTTAAACCAGAAACTAGGAAACTGAGGCATCCAAAATGTTTTGAAAATCCTTCTAAACCAGGTCTGTTTTAGGACTAAACCATCTCTAATCCAAGCCTAAATCAGGACTAAACTAGGACTAAACCTAAGGAATTTGTCTTTTTTATGGACGTGTCATCTTCTCCAATTTTAGGTCTTGGGATTTCCCAGATGAGGCTAATACAGTTTGTATATTGCTTTTCTATTTCTTCTCATATTGACTGGCATCTAATAAACATTCATGCCTGGCATATTTCATAGACAAACCAACAACAAGATCTAGTCTTACTATTAAACCCCAGGGCATGTGCATACAACTCAGTACATCAGAGTGACTCATAGTAAAATATCATAACCCTCACTCAGTCATATATAAACCATGTAACCCAATCAAACATGCCCGTCAGACTATGTATCCACACTGTCTTTATACACTCACTTTATGAGACACCACCAAAGATTATGTTGCACCATATAAACAACAATTAGCCTGTTCCCTTTTCACTGCAGACATGAAGTATTTGTACTGTCAACACGTACAACAAGGGGAAGGGGAATCCCAGATACTGCTTTATAGCCCATCACTTTGACACAAGACTGGCAACTTAATAAGATGTATACTTTCATTTTAGGGGGCTTCAAGGATGTCTTTTCTTCAGGGAGCAATATTTAAAATGTCTTACCGTTGTAAGCTATGGGGAGGGGTAAAATCTGATTTAGTCCTTGTTTAGACCTGTAGACTTTATTTAGACTGGGTTTCATCCTTATTTAAGCTAGGTTTGGGATTGATTTTGGCCTTTGTTTTTAATTCCTGGTTTAATTGCTTCAGCCTGGTTTAGTCCTGGTATAACTCCAGTTATGGTTCAGCCCTTGTTTTTAGCCTTGGGTTAGACTAGGTTTAGACCTGGTTTGATCCTAGTTTTGACCTGGTTCAGTCCTGGTTCAATAGAGGTTTTACCACGGTTTAGACGTGGTTTCATTCTTGTTTAGTTCTGGTTTGTCCTAGTTTCATACTGCCTCTCCTGATATTATGGGGAATCCCAGATTATTCTTTCCACTTTACAACCTATTTTTGACAGGCTCTGACAACTTAATAAGTCATGTATAGTTTAGTTTTTGGAAGCTTCAAGGGCACCCTCATCGTGGGGTATTATTTAAAATGTCTGACAGCCTTTGTAGAAAGGATTTGTCAATAAGATCTATGACATTCAGCTAATGGTGGCAGCCTTTTGTCATGTCTTTGATTAAAAACCTTTCATCTCCTCAGTCGAGATGGATACCGAGGCTGAAAATCAATGTAGTGTGTATGTTGTCTTTCAAACACATTCATTGGCTTTTATGGTAGGTTGCTATTAGCGTTGGCAAACCTCACAGTTCTTGGGATTATGCTTTGAAAAATCTCTGTGTAAGTTCTGTTGTTCATTTACCTCGAGGGCTCCATTGTTTATTTATAGTTATATCGGCGAAACGCGAAAATTGCGTTCGGCAATATTATGGTTTCATGTTTGTCCGCGTCCGCGTCCGCAGATTGGCCGTGTGACCACGATAACTCAAAAACGAAGTGCCGGATCACTTTCAAACTTTGCAGATACTTAGACCTTATAAGGACGCCGAACTGCTGGACAGTTACATATGATGAAGACGCAGAACTACACTAAGTTTGGTACTTCTTCGATTAATGATAATTGATTAATTAACAAATTAATGATTGTGAGCATTTTATTGGAACCATTACTCCTAGTAAACGTTTACCAAATCTCATTTTTTGGCACAATGGTCCGGGTTAGGGTCTATTTAATGGACATATGCAAATTATCACGGTCGAATATAAAATGCCTCTATAGCGCCACCATGTTGTTGATCCCTATGGGACTCTAAGACACACTTACTTTATCACAGATCAATTAAACTTGGTACAGTGATAATCCACATCGTGCTGAACATAAAATATTATAATGGCCCCGCCCTACAACAAACAGGAAGTCGGCCATTTTGGATTGAAATTTGGAAGTCAGGTGTATTTGACAGCCTCTAACTTGCACATACTTTGCCCGATTTGAAACAAACTTAAAACATCACATTAGCCAATGCCTCTGACCGCAACTGACCACTAAGATGCCAGTTACCTCAATAGCACCACCTATGGACTGAATGGCGGCATGGTGGTGCAGTGGTTAGCACTGTCGCCTCACAGCAAGAAGGTCCTGGGTTCGAGTCCAGGACCGGGCACCAGGGCCTTTCTGTGTGGAGTTTGCATGTTTCTCCCCGTGTCTGGGTGGGTTTTCTCCGGGGACTCCGCTTTGCCCCATCAACCTAAAACATGCAACATAAAATCCTCCAGCTAGGTACATCATGACCAAGGTCTTGGCTGAATATCTGGAGATGGGTCCCCGGGCGCTGTACGGCAGCAGCCCACTGCTCTGGACAAGTTGCTCAAGTGGCATTGAAGGAAGGATAGGTCAAATGCAGAGAATGAATTTCCCCCACGGGGATCAATAAAGTATAAATAAAATAAATAAATAAAAATTTTTAGAGAAATTTACAAAACTTGGCAAAAGCATTCTTCACACACATCCTGACAAATCACAAAAGTCAAATAGACCCTTCCCATATTTGTCATGGTATAGCTCCCCCATGTTTATGACCCCTA
>JAVQKG010247772.1:0-16098 GCA_036025885.1 Hypseleotris bucephala
CCCTACTTCTTAAACACAGTACAATAGGCTGTTTATGTTAACCTTTTGATTGAAATGGAAACTTTGAATGTGCTATAGATTTGAAGCCATTTCACATTTTGATACCACTATATGGATGGCCATGTCTCAATATATTGCACTACATATTGTTCAATGAAATATGGATTGGTCTACCTATCTCTCTATTTCATTTGATCAGTTTATCTTTACTGTGGGAGTTTTTCTTCAAGGGCCATCTGTTATTGAATGCAGTGACTTGAATATTGATTTGTTTGTTTTTTTTAATCTTTTTTCTTTTTCTGATGCAACCATTTAAAATACCAAATTATCCCGTTTATAAATTATATGGCGTGGCTGCAATTCTGCACCTTCAGTCTCTTCTGACCATCACAGTCACACAGTCACACTAACACATAGGGAAGTTAGGGGAAGTGCCACAACAAGGACACAACAATAGTATGTGCTCAGATAAGATACGAACCAGTGACCCTCCTGTTGCTAGGTGAATATTTACCCACTGACACCACTACCACCCCTGAAAGAGGACAAAACAAAACAAGTACTGTACTATGCTAGAGTCATATTAATTTATGCTCCTCAGCATAATTGACTTTGGTCATATATACGCAATTTGACTGCATAGCCTGGCTTTAAAAGTAAGGTTTTGCTTTGCAGTTTCCCCATACAATCACACAGCAAATGCTTCAGACAATTGAGCTCCCTTAAAACCTACAGGGACTTGGGCTGATTTCAAGGACAGTTACCCAGGCTGCAAACATTGTCTTAATTTGTTTACCATAGTACAACAAGTTAATGGACTTTAACACTGATCCATTTATTTGTTACCAAACATACTTTTCCAAGGTTTCAAAGTTGTTTGCTGAAAAAGTTAATGCATTTAATCAACATTCTTGACAGTCCCCGGCTCCCCTTCACTCAGTGGTAGACCCTGTGCTTGTCTGCCTTCAGAATGACTCATCTCCGTCCCCTCCGACAGAGCTCAGCGGTGGGAAAACATGCACAGAAATCGCTTGCTCGCTGCTTCTAAAACACTATTCCCCGAAAAGCCTGACTCATAGGAAATCCTTTCAGAGCCAGATATAGTAGCAGCAACAATCTGCCTTCAGCCTTCAATAATTCATCATGGTGTTGATTTATTTACCGGGGTTTAATTGTTGGGTTGCCCGTCTGGCGTATCTCATATTGTGGTGTAAATGTTTTGGCAGCATTACAGAAACACACAGAAACAACAGACTCACGGTTGGTACTAGATAGTAGCCCACCTGGATTGAACAAAAAAGAGATTGGCAGTTGGTTAGTATTAGTTGACTGCAGTTGCCAAATAAAACTTCACTTCTCAGCAGGGATTTTAGGAACAGCATTTTAGCAAGCTATTGTTTTCTATTACAATACACTCACTCCTAATTAGGATAGAATGATATTAGAAAAACATGCAGTGTTGCAATTCTTGAATCTTGACAAAACCAATTGACTGGTGATTTGGATGTTGAGTTTAATAGTGCTGATAGTCAGCAATCAACCAGTCAAAATTTATCAAAAACTAAACCAGAGTTAAACCAAGGCTATACAAGGGCCAAGACCAAAGCAGGATGATATTAGTCACAACTCTTAATTAGAATTTGTAGATTTGTGTAAACTTATTCAGATGAAGATCTTAACCTTATTGAGATACATTTAGTGTCTTGAATTCTGAATTCTACATTTGTGGATATTGCAATAATGATTTATTTTATAGCTTGCAGCTTTGTTTTTATTTATTCACAGTTATCTCCTTTATAGGTTCAACTTGTCTGTTGTTGAATTGTGGATGGTGAGATGACCATGGTTTTGTTGTGAGGTGATTTCTAAAGCACTTAACAAATTGCTTCAAGTGCTTTGGAGCAAAAATATTTTTGGATGTAATTATGACAACTGGAGTGGAATTGTGGCTCATTTGAGCTGGTTCACCTGATAATAGTCTTTTATGGTTCAATGCAGCAAAGCATGTAAAAAATTAGCCTTTTGTCTATCGTAAATGTGCAAGTATTAGCCAATAAAATCCAAACTTATGAAATCATCATTGCTTCATCTAAATTCAAATGTGTGCCCTCAAGCGCTCATGATGTGAATATTGATTTTTTTTCCCCTACAAAATTAATTCTCTATTAGACACTGACAAGTCATCCTCCCCCTCAAGAACAACAGCAGTTTTGATATTTTCTGGTTAAAAATAAATTGTTGAGTCCGAAGCAGACTACAACAGTGGCATGTAAACAAAAAGCCTTCTGGCTCCATATAAATCCCCCGAGTGAACACATGAGCTGGGAGTTCACAGATGGTTCAGTAGTATTTTATTCTGCTGGGATCTAGACAAATAGCACTTTGCACATATTGTTGAGATAAATAAGCTGCACAATATTAGAGATTGTAATTGATGATTGACTTTTCTTTCTTAGGTGCATTGAAGTTTTTTAGAGTCCAATTTGTGGCCCTCACTGTTGTCTAAAATCCACATTGTGCCAAACTTATTAATTTATAAATAGAAAGGTTGCATTGGTACCATATATTTACAATCTCTCTCTACCAAGAAGATTAATATTAATAACCATTTTCAGAAAAGCTTCAATATGTTTTACAGTATGTTCCACTGTCGACAAATGGTCAGTAAAGAAGATAGTTTTGTGGATTGATATTACTTTTATCTAATATGTTTGCTTCATATACTGTATTTACTGCTCCATATATAAGCATTTTAACTTTGTTTTATGTCTCAATTGTAAATTTGTCAAATTATTTTTCAAATCCCACATAGTAGAATAATATTTTTTAATTCCTCCAAACATCTTACTCTAAAATACATAAAAGCTATCTTATTGGTGCCATATTTACTGAGTTGTTGGTGCCTTCTGTTATCATTTTAGCAACAGCTAGACACATTTCTCTGCTTCAAATCAGTATTTTGCCTCAGATTTACCCACAGAAGTCTGCAGTATTTTGTTGTGGGTATCTGACATGTGGAGCGGGGCATCACATTTAAGTTTAATATGTACATTTGCAGTGCAGCATCACAGCCCGGAGCTCTGGTTTGAGTCTGATCATCTTTGATGTTCCACTTTCTGCAGCCAGGACTATTTGTTGTTACTGTGTTTGTACGTTTCCTCAATTTGTGTTTTGTTTTTTCTACCTTTTCAGCCTTTGTCTCTTTTTCTGCCTTTCATAATAAGCTAAGAGTGTTTTAGTTTTTATGAGGCATGTGGGCGTACGGCTGCTGGCTGCCAACAACTAGACTGTGTCACGTCATTCATTCAAGTGTTAACTGTCTATTCTGTGCAACTTGTAAACTACCTCCTGTGTGTGCTTTATTGTTAATTTGTAAGTGCATGTGTGAGAACTTGGTATAATTGATTTAGTTTGATGCTTACATTGGTGCGTATGCTTTCAGATATGACAAAATTGTAATCAGACAAGACAGTTGCCAAGACTACTATGTTGTAGAATGGTGGGAGAAAATGTAAAATGACTTTGATGTAGTGATCTGGATTCAAATTCTCCTCTTAGCTTGATGATTGTAATGAATGACAAATTTACATACACAATTAAAGTCTGGTGTCTCGCTATTTTTGTTTATGATTCAGCCATTTTGAGCCATCTCACCTCTGTCACTACTTCCCTTTGGGGCATGAAGAAGACAGCACTTGACTTCACACTCCTCAAGTCACCTTAGAGCCTTTTAGACTGAGGCAAGATGGAAAAGGGACAGAAATATTCAGAAAGCCATGCAACTTACCGTAGAAAACTAGGAATTTGGTTATTAGGATTAAAAATACTCCACTTATCGAATTAACAGAGCTAGCTATCAGAGAAAGTGGTTATTTCAGCACTCTCTCTGTCTAGTTATACCATGATATAGCACCAAAACAAATAGTAGTCCACGTATTTACGCAACGTTCAAGGCAGAGAAAATTGTTGGACAGCTTGGGATAAGCTTTACTTAGAGCTAATGTAAGGACATATTTTTAAAACTCATTTTATGGTTATGTGGTGTTGAACATGAATAGTGAACCTTGCTATCTGCATTCCCAGGAGCATTTATAAAAAATATTAATTACCGTATAGCCGATTGCTTATCTGTTGACCACATTTGCATTAGGTATCAAAGCAGCCACATGACCACAAGAATAGCATGGTCATCTCAGTGTCTTCGAATTTGAATGTATTATATCACTGGGCATTTCTCTTACCATTACTATTACATTTTATGTTTGCACCTCTTCACCCCATCCCTTCAGGCTGTGATAGACTCTGTCCACACTGCTGCAGTTAGATGGATGGCCAGCGTCATGTGTATCACTGCTCTTATCGAATGTCCCCTCGTTCTAATTACAACACAAAAACACATGTGACAGCCCGCCCCTGCTGTAACGCCGCTAGTTTTATCATTCAATTAGACTACAAGGTGACCCACACAAGGTTATGTCACCACTAATCACAGTAATGGATGCTGATATGGTATATGTGCATAATAGTATTAATACATGTTAGAAGGAACGTGCCTGGAAGGGTGCGTGCAATGTTATATGTAGAAAAAATAACATCTTTCTATGAAACAGTGTTTTTTTTTTTTCATTGGTTCATTCTGAAAGTTAGACAAAAGCATTCTAATCCTTCCTGTTTTATGTGCAGCTTTTGATGATTGGCTATGTGAGTGCTGCTAGTGTGTGCAACCATTGGCAATGTATAGAAAAAGCATTTTAGTTTAGCTTGCGTTGGGTTGGTGGGTTTGTTATTTGCTTCACATATTGTCAAGTAGAAGCTCCAAGTCTTAGAGCGCGCATGTGTTAACGTCAGATTACACTGAACTGAATTATCTCCATTGGGAGGCCTGGCTGCATCAGAAATGAAGATACATCAAAGAAAAAGAAACATAGCCAGAAGCGGAGGCAAAAGCAATGCAATGTTGTGAATATGTTTTGTTAATTATTAAGCTATATATGCTGACATAAAACTTCAAGATAGTCAGTCAAAGATATAGACATTTAAGTAGAATATTCAATTACTTCTCACGGATTTCTAATGGTTTAAATAGGTCATCTAGTATAGTGGGTTATACAAATGCCTCACCATTTTATGACTCACTCACTGTATGGTCCTGGCCCACTAGTTGCAAATATTCATGCGTATAGAAGTACAGTCTTGAAAGAGTCATACTAAATTTTACAATAAAAGAACCAACTTAACCAAAGTTGAAATGCCGGAATTGGCTATAATTAAGCATTAAATCAGAAAGATCTATATATAGGAGAGACTAAACCACCACTACACAAGAGACTATCCCAGCATAGGCACACTAAGGAGTCTGCAGTATATTGCCACCAAGACAGTGAGGTCCGAATATTAGCTTGGGAAAGAGGCTGGAGTGAAAGAGGAGGCTGTTTTTGTCAAAAAACACCATCCCTCTCTTAACAGAGGATGTGGCCTCAGATATAATCTCTCACTCATCTACAATAGCATCATCAAAGACTTACCAAGTAAACAAGTAGTTTCAACCAGGAGAATGGCAGTCTCACCAGGACCATTCACACCTGAAACTACTTCACATGCTAATGACTCTCATCCCCAGCAGCTGAGACCACATGACACTAACGACCCGAAACTAGCTTAGGTCTTTCATCCTTCACAGACCAATAAGAACAGGTTTAGATTCTGAGACCTCCCACTCAGGAATAGGATATATAGCTGATCTCTCACCAGTTAACTTTAGAATTAAAAAGGGTTCTTGGAACGAGAGCCGAAACGTCTTAAACTCTAAACTCAAGTCCAGATGACTGATTTAAACCTTCTTCAACTTTGATTTAATCAGAAATACAATTAAAATCCCCATTTAGACTAGAGCCACTGTTGCTTTAGCTCTGTTCCATAATGTTTCCAAGGTGATTTTTGGGCTGCAAACACACTTTATTTGAGTTGTAACCGGGTTGTATATTTTCTCAGATAGTGGTTATTTATTTGAATGTTATTAAGAAAATGTACCTGCTGCCCATCCTTGGCCTTCATCTTCAGAGGTTCTTTGGCGCCATTGCCGTGGGTTACAGATAATCGACTTGGATAAACCCACCTCTCTTTTCCTTTGAACATTACCATAACTTCATTCCCTCACATCCCATCGTTCTCACGCTCATCAATTCTCTTTTTTCTCTCACACACACCACTGTACCATTCACACTTCAAGGCCCAGTCTAGTGTGTGTGTGTGTGACTGTGCCTAAAGCGTGCCTCAAGGCAAAAGCACTCAGGTTTCTCACCAAGACCAAAGCAGCAGACCAATCAGAAGAAAGGGTTTCAATAGATTTTAAACAACCTAGTGTGAATCTATGAGACTTATCAATTTTTCTGTTCTTTCTTGCATATCTTAGCCTAGGCTACTGCAGAATTTTCCAGTTTGTGGTTAAGGACCCTAGGGTGGGCCACATTTAAGTTAACCAACTGTTTGTAGAATCATTAATCTAGTTTGAATTTACTTGACTGTGTGTATTACAGTAATATTATATTTGCCACCTATAGTGAACTTGAATTGCATTAATTAATTTTCATTATATCAATTAAAATTCAATACATTACATTTAAAAATAGTAGCTCTGACAAACAAAAGAGGGGCATCTGGTGCACTGGAATAATTACACTATAAAATATAGAATTCCGGATGTTAATACAATGTACTTTCTTTCCTTCCTTTCACCTTATGTTATTTACATTCAACTTCCACACACCTAAACTCACAGATGTTCTTTATGCAACAGACTCTACAGGGTCTTCAGCTGTCTGAATATATGTCCTTGTATGTGTTATTTTGCAGAGAGTTTGGCTGGAGGGATCCAGAGCTGCCTGAGGTCATCCAGATGTTACAGCATCAGTTTCCATCAGTCCAGTCCAATGCTGCTGCCTACCTGCAGCACCTCTGCTTTGGAGACAACAAAATCAAATCAGAGGTATGCTAAGACTGATTTAGACTAAACGTTATTTATTGTAAAAAGAAATAATAAGCCTGATCAACCATACTATTTTATTTCTGATCTAAACCAAAAATACAACTACATGTATTAGTTTAAAAAGACTGGCTGGAGGAAGCAGCAGACACTCAAGAGTATAGAAGCCACGTGCGTCTTTTCATTTCTGTACAGTAAATATGACAATGATGGCCCTTATAAACCAAGGCTAAACAGATAAAGAAGAGCAGCTTTAGTACAGTTATTTATTTTATTGTATTTATAGCTTGGTCTGTGTTTGTCCTATCTGGCAAAAACACACCATTAGTGATAGCTACAAGCACCATAGCAACCATTTTCTTCTAATGTCGTCCTGCCATTATGTGTACAATAGAGCAATACAAAATCCTCCAAACAACTTTACTTCAATCTGGATAATGCAGAGAGGCTATTACCTGACAGCTCAACTCCCGCAGCATTCAATCCATCATAGAAATGTTATCGGGGTCATCTTACACAAATGCGTTATACCAGCTATTTATTATCTTATAGTATTTGTTCTAAAAACAACATGTAAAGGTTATAAAAAATGCATATACCCATATTCTAAAGATGCCATGGGTGGATAGAGTTTCCAAAATTATAGTCAAGTATTGTTAAAATAAAATAGCTCAATAGGAAATATTCTCCAATTCATTTTTGTATTTGACGCAATCACTCTATATAACTATATAAATAGGCTACTGTATAAAATAGTGTGCAAAATCTGTAGTAAATTTAACGCAAAATTTGAAAATCTTGTACATAACAGGTTAACTAACAGGTTTTTCAAAAAGCTACTCAAGTGAATGTAACTTGTTGTACCCATCTCCTCTCTTTATATGGTCTGTAATAGGGAGACATATGCTTTCACTGCAGACACTTCACCCCACTGCACATAAAGTCCTGTTCCTCGGCAGTAGCGCTGTCCTCCACAGTGGCCATCAATTAGCGTCTTGTGAAAACTGCCGCTGTCTGTCTTTTCAATGTCAGCTCAATTCAGCACAATTGCTCTTTATTAATCCCCATGGAGACGGCAGATTTGAGGGCAAACAAAGTTCTCCAGACACTGACAGCAGATCGAAAAAGGCTGGAAAATTTATGGCTATTGTCACGACTGTTCACAAAATAAACCTATGTTAGACTTAGGAGATCTTAGGTGCCATAATTTTGGCACTCATGTCAAGTTGTGGGTAAAATTGTAGACCAGGTGCTTAGGGATTCCTTTATTTTCAACACTCCAAGCTTTGTGAATGTGAAGACACTTGAATGTGGCACTGCCTTGTCTCTTGCTGCAAAATTGTGCCGTGTGTTTTAGAGCAGTCTGCCGCCCTACATTCTCTCTTTGTCTAGACAATTGAGACACAGAGGGCTCAAGGTATACACCGGTGATGGGACAGAAGAAGAATTGTCTGCCATTCAAGAAGATTTTTTATTTTGTTTTAAAACATTGAAAATGTCAGAAAGGCTGGTATTATATGTCACTAGGCTATTCTGTGTAGACAGTATCAGTTCATATGCTACACCACATTTAAACATAATGTTTAGGCAAGGCAAATAAATAAAATTAACATTATCCTTAGTACAAAATGCTTTATCTTTACTATCAATGGCATAGGAGCCAGTGACAGTTCAAGAATAATAGATTGCCCAGTGTTCTTTGTATGGTTAAAGACAACAAATTTCTGCCATAAATTTAGGACTATTTCAGTCAAAGCATTATACTGACCAAGTTTGTGACATATATATTTCAAAAATTTCTACCATGCCAGTTTCTCGACATTCGAAACATGTATTTTGTTTTTGCAAATAACAAACATGTTGGTTACCTAAAGAACAAAAAAAAAATCTGCTATGTTTGTGGCAAACAAATCATTAGAATGTCAAGTTCAGGTGATCTTATATTCTGATCTTTCCATTTTTTCTAGATCCGTAGACAGGGTGGGATCCAGCTGTTGGTGGATTTACTGGACCACAGGATGACTGATGTTCACCGCAGTGCTTGTGGAGCTCTCCGAAACCTGGTCTACGGCAAAGCTAACGACGACAACAAGATCGCTCTGAAGAACTGTGGAGGTATTCCTGCTCTGGTCCGACTGCTCAGGAAGACAACTGACGTGGAGATCAGAGAGCTGCTCACAGGTAACAACATAGAACACATTCACTAACCACATTATTAGATACAAGGTTTTCCTAACATAACGGCCAGTAAGAAATAATGTAATAATAATATAGTGATGATAATGTTGACAGCTGGTGGTGGACAACTGTGATGAGTGGCAGCCAGCTTGAATTGTAGAAATTGCTGGTTTTAGTGCACACGAACACCACTAAAAGGTACTGCTGATGTTGAAAACTCTTGGTCCTGGCTTGTAAACTCTCCTCTAAAAGGATTATTGGATTACCAGCAAAGTCGGCACTAATGTTTTTACTATTACTGTAAATAGTATTCTGGCAATTCTTGGTTAATTGGAGCTCACTCAAATGGCTACAGTGAGGGTACTTGCACCTCTGGAGAGGGAAGGACAGATGACAGAGCTTAAAGAGGAATACCACTCAATTTTCAAACCAATGTACGTCCAAAATCCCCCAGGGATTTTATTTCAATTCAGGCGCCAAATGAGAAAAATGGATTCCTTAAACAGGAGCCCACACTGGAGAAGAATCTGTGCTGTAGGTCTCTAGGGAGCATGTATTTCCAGGCATTACATGTTTGAAGACAGAGATTTCAGCTAGTCTGGTCCAAAACCAGTCGACCAGTTTATTACGATGTCATGCTTCAAGTTTTATATTCAATACTAATTAAGAAACAGCAGGGTTTTTTAGCACGGACCTTCATTTATGGATTCAGGTATTAATTTGTTTTTTTGTTAAACCATGGCAAAATATGCTGTAGTAGTAAACTGAATGCATTATAGTGCCATAATAAAAAATATTTAAATTACAACTCACATTTAGAACAGCCCTGATGAATCAATGGCAACTAGCATCAATTAACATTTATACCCGGACTAAACCAGGACTAATCTTAGCATATTTGTAGCACTTGGCACACCCCACAATGTTAAGCCTTATGATATCTACCCTCTCACATAATTTATCATTACGAGTAGATTTCAAAAGATGGCGCAGATACAGACCATAGATTTATCCTCAGATCTTATTAACAGTGAAGTGTCGGAAAAGTAATACATGAGGCGCAGTGCAGACCGGCTCTAGGTAATTAAACCCAGATGATGTGATTATATTGAAAACTGCAGCCTTCTACCATCACCCCCAAAGGCCAGCCACAAGCCCTAATCCTTCAGCATTTCACATAAGCTTGACATGACAGATGATGATGCGTGCAGACGGACAACAGTTTTCAATGCAATTTGCCATAATGACAGATGACTTGAATACTAACTTAAGCTAAGCACTCTACATGCAATACAATTGGTTTGATTTTTATGCCAGTTTATATAGCACTTTCCAATGCATTTTTATACACAAAAGGCTTGTTGCTCAGTAGCCTGGTTTCATCAGTTTACAAAATGCAGAAGTGATTTAGAATACATTTATATCAAGTCATGTGACCACACTTTGCTATCTAAAAGTATATCTCTATTTGTGCGCTATTTGTAAAACTAGTATATCTATCCATCATACCCTCAGTGGTTGTGGGCTGCTCACATCTTTCTATGCAAATAGTAGACTCAGTGATGTTACTGGATTGAATATCGGTGTCGATCCAGGCCCAAAAGCTGGATCGGTGGATCGGTAAATGAGCCCGATACTGGATCCGATATTATTTATTACACTTTATCCTAAATATGAGGAGATGAATAATGTGACAAATTACACTATTACGTTGTCACTCTTAAAATACAAAAGTAAGACATTTTGAGGGTCATATGGTCTCATGTCTGTTCTTATATTAATGTTTAGGTTTATTATTTTGGACAATACAAAGTTAGCATTAGTAACAGTTAATATTGAGTATCGGTCGATCCACAAAGCCCTGATATCGGGATCAGCATCAGGACTAAAAAAGCTGGATCGGTGCATCTCTAATTATAAGCAAGGCAAGGCCCACAATACAGTGGCAAGATACAAATAGTGATCCAGTTTCAACAATTGCCTAGCATTCGGACACTGTATATTTAATAATTGGGAGACATACATAGTTTGTACAGTAAGGGGTTTAGGCTTAGTCATGGACAAAATAAAAGGTTTTGGATGCCACCAGAGTGTTATAGAAGATTACCATATAAATTAGAGCAGCAATTCAAGGCACGGAGCATCAAAATCCCTCCTGTCACAAATTAATCAACTGAAAGTCCAACTGACCGGACGCGTGCCGACTCCTCTCTCTCTTTCTCAAAAACCCAAAGGAAATAACTGCCTCTATCTGCCCTTCTTAGTCCCTCTGCAAATGGCTCTGTTGGTAATTGGTCCTAGTTCCATCCTCTTTGCCTTTCTCCCCATTCTCTCTCTCTCTCGCCCGCTGCCCCTGCCTCTCCCACTATCTCTCTGCTGGGCATTTTGAATCAGGATCACAGCGGGGGAACCAGAGCTGCCCGCATGGATGGCTATTGCTACACATTCACACTCGCCACAGCTCGACAGAGAGGCTTAAGCACACACACATGCTCGGTCTCACTCACAAGTACAGTTGGCTTTATGGCACAGAGAAGTCACGAGGCACTCTGCCCTCTTGCTCTACAGATGCACCCCGGTCTTTTGTTGAATCTGCCTCCCGGTTTGGGTCCCTGTTTGAAGCTAAATGTGTTTGAAGGGTTTTGAAAAGAAAAAAAGAAGTGTCAAAATGGTAGATATATCTCTGAGGTCAATATCAGCAATGGTGTATGTTTTTATTTTGAAAGGCTTTTTGATATTTTGTCAGTGTGGTGTTTTGTCTGGAGTATATTTCTTAAACTTCTTAGTTGTCAGCTCACACCCTGTTTGGAGATGCAACATTACAGACTAAACCTAATGTACAGTTGCATATGGGGATAACGAATATGTCATGTTAGCAGCATCCAGCTATACATCAATGTCTACTCATTGTGTAGTCTGTGAGGCCATTTTCTATTTTGCTTATAACTGAAACATTGGTTTGGATAGCCACAAAGAAGAGATTGTGAAGTATAGTTCTAAATTTTGGATTTGTACTGTAAAATAAGACATACATGTGAATCTTTCATTAACTTCTCTGAAAAGACAAGTAAGAAAATGTGTTAATAATAAGGACTGTAGACTGGAACATAATCTCTGCACCTAAACACCTGTCCTGTCACTTTTTGTAAGTTCAAGATCACTATAGAAACCAATGTGTATAAGGTCTGACAAGAAGTGTACAGCCCCTTACAATATTAGGCCTCACATAATGACATTTTGTAGCTTATCCAAATATTCATCTTAAAACTACCTCAATTCCATGAAACCTATGCCTTTAAACAGGAGTGATGGAGACATAGCGGCATGTTTTAACCTCATGTCAGTGCTGTGTGTGGCTCCTCTTGTAATTACAGTGCATCACACGTCATAGGTGACAAGTTGTTATCAGCTTCTATGTGAGAGATGTCACATTCTCACAGTTTGTTTGTACATTTGGATAAAGTCCAAAGAGTCTCACAAAACCATCATTTATTTATGGACCGGAATAAAATGTCACATAAAAATAGCATACAGAAGTGTTGTAGGTCCCAGGGGATTTGTACATTTCTGAAGCATTTCAACCAAGACAGATAGAGCAGAGAGAGAGATGGCTCTACCGCTAAGCTGGAGGAGATGGAGAGATGGAGGAGAGTGAGATGTATCTGATGATAAGGTGGGGATAGTGGAGAGTGAGAGGACTATATTTCTAAGGTTGTGATGGAGGAGAGTGAGATGATTCAGCTACTGAAGTTTTGATGAATGAGAGTGAGATGGCTGTGCTGCTAAGGTGGTGCAGGTGGAGACTGAGATGGTTCTGTTGAGATGGTAATGTGGAAAATTAAGGAGAGTTAGATGCCTGGATTTCTGAGATGTTGATGAAAGAGAATGAGATGGTTCTGCTGATGAGATTGTGATGGATAAGAGTGGTTTTGTTACTCAGTGTGTGATGGGGCATAGGTGAGTGAGATTATTCTGCTGCTGTCAAACGCTGTTGGTTGAATCTAAAAATTAAGTAACAGGTGGAGCAGTGCACTTTAATAACTATGACTGGCCAAGTGGTTGAGTAGGGATTGAAAGGTATGACGAAGATGAGAGGAAGGAGCTTTCCTGGTTAAAAAGCAGTTTTATTACATGTGTGTCATGATATTCAGAGGCACGAGTATTCACTTAAAAAAATGCACAATAACAGCGAGAAAGAAAATAATTATTTGCTCCTCATCATCAGAGTAATAAGTACTATCCGGTCCATAGCCGCTGACTTCATTAGCTATGCAAACACTCTGCAGCTGTGGTCCCTAGAGTCACTCATTAGCGTCTTTTTCTTTGAATTTGAACAGAAAAGAGCATATTACAGGTGAATTAGCAACTGTGTGGAAGCCAGATTGAGAGTATGTCCAAAAGAGAACAGAAAAGAGTCTTTTTGTAATATTTTTAGTACTTATCGGTAATTTTTCTAAACACAAATGGCAGACACAAACATTTTCTATACATTTTAAACATTTTAAAGTAGTAACATGCTCATTTTTGGCTTCAACTTATCAGAAAAAATGAAGTAGCAATTAAATCTACCGGTAAATTGATATGAATATTATCATTATTTTTTGACGCATTAAGAAGTCAATGTAAGCATTCCACTGCAAAATATCACTTTTATATATTTTTATAATGTTATATATATTGATATACAACAAGCCCATCAATTGAACTCACAGTTAAACCCAATTGAAATCCCTGACCTTGACCAGCTCTTGTATGTTATCTGGCCTTGTCCAATGGTAACGTCATTAAGGGACACAAACTGAGTCAACATGATAGCATGCAGCAGCAGGGCTCATTAATACATAGCTATAGGCCTGTGTGGAACAAGTGATTAAAGTGTGATCGATGGCCCCTCATTATGAAAACAAAAGTAATGCTGATGCCAGGATTCAGTTTAGTTAGCACAACAAAATCTATAGTTGTAATTTTTCCAAACATCGAGCCGATACACACACTGATTGATTTTTATTTTGAAACCCTTTTGCAAATTGAGAACTTCTGACTACTTACTGGTGCTGGCATGTTACTGTACTTTTTAATTAATACTAAGGCCAAACCCCTTTCACTAGGGAGTGAGTGGTTGTCAAGGATACAGGTTTTTTTAATAGTCAAAATACAAGCCACCTTTTAAATGTTAGAACCATTAACATAAATAATTTGATATTCAGAAAAGCATTTCTTTATCACCTTTTACTCTTATTCCAAAAGGGTGGATGCCTGCAGCCTGTTCCAGCAATTATGGGCTTCAGGTGACTAGAAATTGCCCTTACAAAAAAATATCTACTAACATCCACTGTCACATTCATTCCCTATTTAGATTTACCAATTTTTCTAACACGTAATTTCTCTTGACAATAAATTAAAAGCTGTAAATAAGAATATAAATAAATTACTGTATTTCCTTTTTTTTTACCTTTATAAAGCTGATAACAAAATATCTGCACCTAGGTTGAAGCAGTGAAGTAGGACAGTCCTTGGAGCTCTGCAGCTGACTCAGTTTGACACCAGGACCCCCCTAAGTTTAATTCTTCCGATTGTTTCCAACTCTCAGCACACATAATGGTGGTGATCAGTGCCTGGTGAGGGAGCCACACTTTAGCAGTTTACTCGTTACTAAGTCATACTGCTGCAGCCATCAGGGCCTTGTTACAAAATAAGAACTACTAATTGTTTAGTGACGTACATTTGGAGTTAATTATGGGGTCTAGATTGTCCCGGAAATTTTTGTACAAATAGCATACGGATATTTTGGCATTTCTTATTCCAAAATGCAAAGGACAGAGGAAATGAGAATGAGAAAGATTTGCTGCTGAGGTGGTGATGGAGGAGAGTGAGATGGTTCTGTTGCTGAGGTGGTGATGGGGGAGAATGAGATACTGCTGCTGAGGTGATGACATTGGCATTTTGATGAGGAGAGTGAGATGGTTCTGTTGCTTGGGTGGTGATGGAGGTAAGTCACAGTACATGGTTATTCTACAGAGGTGTAGATAGAGCGGAAATACTAATTGGAGTCAATAATAGGGCTTAAATTGTTTCATATTTTTTGTATAATCACAGACATCTTGTCCTCTGAAAGACTGAGAGCAAACAAAAAGGTGATAGAGATTTACTGAAGATAGACAAGAAGGGCAGGTAAATTGTTGTTGCTCAACGATGGTTTTCACAGACAGAGAGGCCGCAATATTAATTTCCCCTTCCTCCAAAGAGCAGAGCATCCATGACGTAAGGCTGAGGCAATTACCCTTCTTCATCTGATCTGCCATTAACTCGGGGATGTGTGTGTCCGTGTGTTACGCTGGTTGCCTGCTGTGTCGTTTTGTGAGCATCTTTTCAGGCGCGTGTGTTTGAGATCAAAGATTGAATCCTTCAGCGATGCACCTCGGGGAGATGATGTCACACTTCACTCACAAAGACCGAGGCCCACAAACAGCTGACTTTGCTCAGGATACAAAAAAAAAACATGTTTTTCTTGCAGCTGCAGCAAGATGTCTTCTGTCATATATTATCCTTCATCACGCATAGAGCACTATAATGTACAGTATATGGGCATGTCTTGCAGAATACAGTGATTTTATGTAGTCCACATGCAAATGAAGCTTTGTGAAACTTACAGCCCACCTCGTCTACATTCATAGAGATATTAAAACTAAGGATATTGAGCGAAGATACTATTTTCTAAGCTGTAGTAAATGTGTGTTTTGTAACATTGGCATTTTATAGATATTGGCCAAGCAGTCATTGATTTGCTCTTAACAGACTGATAAACTATAGAAATATATTCCAACTGCACTGTGGCACTTTTATAAACCACAATAAAAACGTTAAAACCACTTCCCAGGTAAAACAATAGATTGGATGTCCCATTATAAGATCTTGTGCACTAGCGGAGGCTTAGCTCA
>JAVQKG010247820.1:0-11811 GCA_036025885.1 Hypseleotris bucephala
TTATATGTAACTGCCCAGAAAGTTAGAAGTAGATCTGGCAAAAACTGTTTGAGTTATAGCATTTAAAAATTTAAGCTTAATTAATTAATAACTTAATTAATATTTATCGCAGATGTACCCAATTTTAATCACCACTTCCTTAAACCAGTCCTGACCTTCCCTGAAAGCTTCATCCTAATCCGTGCAGTAGTCTTTGAGTTATATTGATCACAGACACGCACGCACACACGCCAACGCCGGCGATCACATAACCTCCTGGCGTCGGTAATAAACAGATACAGTAAATTGATTTTGTGCCTAGTTTGAAAACTCACCACAACTTACATTTTTATGTGACTTTTGTCTAGCTGATATGCATCTATAAATTCAACCACCTATCTCTTCCACACCCATGCACACACACCTCCTTCCCAAAGCATAGATGCCATCTGCTCAGTGAGACCACAAATAGCCTCTCTTTGTGTTTGGGCTTCAGATGAGAGGGGTTTCTATTGTACTGCTCCGGACAGGTGTCTGCTTCAACTGTAAATAAGGATTTGGCTGCAAGTTGGGAAAACACATGAAAAAAGCAGCAAACAGCAACCCACATTCTGATGGAAAGCCTAAATTCACACAATTATTAAACTTAACTCCAAAATGTAACATATAATAAGAAAAACTAAACATCATGACAAGCTTTTAGCCTATGTCCAGAGCAAAAGAATGACTGCACTGAGTTGTTGACACGCAACTCACTTCAAGCTGAAATACATCAACGACATAAGTTATTTAGCTAGGAGCACTTACCTACCATGAGCTCATTATACAAATGCATCAATGAATCAGTATAAAATAGATGGAGGCGCAGCCTTTTCACAACAAGATTAAAACACATACAGTAGGAAACCTTGACTTTGTGACTCTCTCTTCCTTGAATTTATACCCGGTCGGCATACAGACCTTCGCCAAGGCATTGCCCCCTCTTTGCAATGATAGAGATATAGTGGCCAAACCAAAACTGAGCAATGAAACCTTTTATGTCATGGTGGTAAATAATCTACAAAAAATGGATTATCTCCAAATTCTAATACTAAAAGTAATTATTTCTTTCTTCACTGGCCCCAAGGCTAAATCGTACAAAGGTCGTACAAAGGTTTAGAATGAACATGTCTTTCTTTAGCCCATATTTTTCTTAAAACTCACTAAACATGTTGTTTTGGCAATAGACAAAACAAATTAATATATATAATGCTGGCAAAATATGAAATTCCAGGCACAGACTGAGGTGTGCAAGTTGAACCACATATGAGATAATTAATTACTTTTTGTCAAGATTGTAACACAAATCCCAAACATAAAATCTAAGCATGTTGTCTTACAGGGACAGATCTATGAAGACATGCTGTGGCCTCACTGCAATGGCTGATCATTTATTCATTTCAATCAATCTACTGCTGCCTTTAATTCTAACTATATTCTGATGTGCACTGCACAAAGGAAGCATCATATCAAACTCATCAATGAATGAAAGCAACAGAAACAGTAGTCTAATAGGACACACAGCCGAATGCATCCCAAAGAAGAAGTGATGGGAGACTGAAAGGTGTAAAATTATTTCCTTTTCCATTCCATCTGCGGGCTGTGAGCTATTGATTGAATGTGGAACAACCCAACATCCCGGCTCCAGCTAATAACACTGACAGCATTGCAGTAGATTGTAAATGGGAAAATAGTACACAAGAGAAAACACATGAACACTCAACACATCAAGTCCAGTGTACATGCTTTGAGCAGACGGGATCCTCAGTGCCATTGCTGTCCTCCCCTTTCACTGAATTCTTTTGTTCGTTCTCATTTATTAAGTCATTACCTTCAAGCATCACTTTCCCTTTTTCTTGCCGCTTGTGACTCTTTGCACCAATTCCTCCTGTCACTCCTCAATCCTACCGCCTGTCACCAACAACTCGTCTATTTTTTTTTTCCTTCCTCTCCATCTGTCCATTTTTCCCCCAAAGGGACTATCTTTCAGACTGTCAGTGGGTTATTAATATGCTATAGATGCTTGTGCATTGTGATATCTTAAAAAAAAAAAATTCTGTTGCTTTACCTGCCGCATTCACCGGTCTTCAACTTCAAACATCTGCAGCAAGGGAAGCAAGCTCTATGCAGCACACACCCACTGACACACATTTGAAGTTATGGGCTGCTGTCATTGATGTCACTTCAACATACAACCAGCGTATTCATCTAGACATTATACACATGACTATAGCAATGATGCCTCATATACAGTCAACATAGGCATGAAGAAATATATGCTGAACGGCTACTTACAGCTTTTGATGAAATGATAGTGAGACATTTTTCAAGATAGAATCCGGGAAGGCGTGTGTGTAGGTCAGTCGGCCAGCAGACAGCGTAGACAGTGTAGCCACAGGTTCCCCACTAAAACTAATGCAGATCTCGTAACCTGGCTGGATACATTATTAATCTTCTGGCTGCTTGCTATCCACTACCGCTCTCTCCTCAGTCTGCATAATTCACCAGCAGCAGTGGTAACAGCAGCTCCGGTTGCAAGCGCCGAACGCCATCTATACACCAGCTCTTATGCACACACTCTCTCTCACCGCCTCGGTCAAAGCTGTCGCCGTGCGGACTTGCAGCTGTTCCTAACTCTCCTCACCCGCGGAGGGAAGAGAAGGAGATCAGCGCAGCGTCTCCACCACAGCCATGACGGTCGCACGTGCACCACCTGCGTCACCAAACTGACAGCCGGCGCATCCCTCCTACCTGTTCACACACCCCCGATGACGCAATGCTTTTACTGCCTAACACACAACAAACATGTATGAGGTGAATGATACTGATGCATGCTTAGTATTCCACACCTTTTTGGGAAAAATCTGGGAAGGTGGGAGGTTTTGGAGAAATAGTATAGCATTGAAATGACATAAAATAAACCAAGAGCCAGTACAGCAGGGGGAGCAAGAGGAAAGAAAAAAAACATTGGGACTGTAAGCCAAGGCAGTATAAAAGTGAAGAGAAGGATTGCAGAAATGCTTGGAGAGAGAGGAATAGAGGGAGCTGCTGCACTGCGGCTTTTGGTACATGACATGTTCAGTTTTCTTCAAGACTCTTTAAATGGGTCAAAACATTGAGACAAGAAGGGTTTAGAGCTCTTTTAAATCTTTTCATCAGATGGTTAACGTATTAAAAAATGCCTGACATGGTTGAGCAAAGTAATGCTGTCTCACTCGGTCTGTGGGGCAATGACTGGAGGCTTTAATGGGTGTCTCTTGGATGCTATGAAGAAAGGTTTTGTCGGTGGATGTGAAAATGTAATTAAGATCAAATATAATGAAGGGAAGAATATATGAAGCAGAGTAATGAAAAAGGGGAAAGATAAAGATAGGTGCACACAAACTGCTAACAGCTTGAGGTGTGTGTGTGACTTAAGTGGAAACGTGACACAGATTTAGAAAAGTGTGCCACTGGCTCACACTCAGGCAGGTTATAGATTGCTGCATTTTTGTAGGCTACTCCCTTTCGCTGCTGTCAAACAAGGGCATAGTGGGGATGGGATGGGGAGCGAAAGAACCATTTGATCATAACTTGTGCACAACACCAAGAAGGACAGAGTTTGTCTAGATGAGATTTCTAGATGTGAGATGTGATTAGAGTCTAGATTTAGACTGGGCTGAAACAGCTAATCGGATGTTCTATCCAAAAGTCCTCAGGTAGCATAGTTTTAGCCCACCTGGTTCAAATTTTGTAAAATGCACCTTTCACCATCCTATAATTAAGACCAATTTATCTATAAGCCACAGAATTTTTAGTTGCAGCCCTCCTTTGTTGTTTACCAGTCCTTATTATGCGTTATTTACGCAATAAAAATGGCTTTTATCTCATTTTGCCCAAAATGTCATTTACGCCCTTTACTTTCTTACCCTTCATTATAAAATTAGATCAAGGCAGCAAATTACATCTACACAGCCAAAACAAATATTGAAAAATCCCGAGGGAAACATAAATGCCACATTAAGGAGTTGCCTATCTATGCATGCACGCTGGCAGCAGGTGCAAAGATGAATCCTAAATAAGCCTACAACTACCGCGACTACACACATGCATACACAACTGATCTGGCATTCACTCCATGTGTTTTTGGTCAAGGATAACACAATGTCTGCATCATGTTAGCCTCGACATCAAGACCTGCACCAAAGTAGATCTGACAAGGAAATGTCATGCTATTTCTTCCAAATGTCGACAAGCATTAAGGTCTGGAGACAAATCTTGCTATGCATGCCTGCAGCAATAGACATCTAACAAGAAAGTATCAGGCATAATGACAAGATGGGACAAAGGGACAAAGTTGAAACAAGGCTTTACATGCAGATATATTGTAGTGTAGCACCAGAGGCAAGAAACAGAATTTAAGACAGTACCATCTCATTCTCGGGTTGCTAAAATTAGGTCAGGCATCAAAGAGAGAGGTAGACAAGACAGAAAAGATCCACTAGAGACAATCTTGTTCCTTTGAAAATACGAGAATGGCTGCTTTTAGTTTTACATATAAGTCTATATGACACTACTCAAACCCATCTTGATTTTTATAGCATTTATGAAACAATTAAATGCCCCTATTTTCTAATACCAAAATATCTCTCTATCTATATAAATCAATGTAATTCTCAGAGGATATGACAATTTTAACTCTCACTGGAGGAAATGTCATTGAGGCTCATCACCTTGAGCTGTCAGTCTGTTCCCACCCCTCTTCACAAACACAGCCTATGAACATGTCAACTCACATGGGGTCTCTCGAACTGACAGTATTAATAGGTGTTTGATGGAGGAGATGTTCCCAATTAAGAAAGGGCAATACAATGTGCCCTAAAAATCAAACATTTATTTAGCAGTATTACAGTAACTGAAATGTTTTTCTAATAAATGGGTTTTGTGATTTTTTTTCACCTGTATTGAGGAAAACTTAAGAAGGTAAATCTCAGCACTTGCAAGTTCTATTATCTTGGTTCAGATACACAAATGGCAATACACTTTATGAGCTTACCTGGTAACTAAGGAAAACTAACAATGGTAAACAATCATAAAAAATTTAAATCGTTCAAATGATTTACATTCTTTAAATATTCATTAAATGTTCCTAGGGCGCAGAAAATACATGTCAATCATACATCTTCTATTCAAAGGAGCATATGCATCTAATAATAATAATAATATCTCTAAACAATATGCTTTCAGAATTCATGTTTAGGTTACAGATTTTTATTAATAGCACATGTAAATATTTTAATAAATAAATAAAATAGAAAAAAAGTGAAGCATCACTAAAACATTGAATTTACAACCTTTTTAAACTATTGGTTTCTCTTCATTGAAAATTAGGCCCAAATTGTTTTGTTGCAGGTATACAAAGTATTTGTCTCACATACTGCCAAGCCATACTCCTCTAGCCATCTGTCCCATTTAATAGACTTTAAATTAACCTAAAAACTGTAAATGTTCCTCAAATGGTTTGTCTCCAGAGGGTTAGGGAGGTTCAGCTCACCCCACAACACAATAAAAAGGAGCTTGTGAATTTTAACAATCAATAAAAAGATAGACAATAGACACTTAAGCAACAAGCAGTAAAGGGTGTCCTCATCTAAACTTGTTTTAAATTAGGTCCCTCAAAGTGAATAACTATGCTGACTGTGTGTCAAATTTGGAATGAGTCACGCAATATTTGAAGTAACCCACAGCAACATTCAAGTTTTAGTTTTATATGAGCAAATAATGACAAACTGGGTCAAGCATATGCAAATGGAGACTTGTATTCAGTTTAACTTGCAATTCAGAGTCAGTAATGTCCTAAAGCTGGGTTCTTATATGCTATGTTATGCAAACTAAGTACATTTGCATCTAGACACCATAAAAACAGCAAGTCAATAAAAGCTACAAAAACATCTGCCTTGGGCTCACTGGTATGTTTAGGAAGCTTTTAGAAATGTTGTAGTTGCTTCAGTAGTGCCAACAATGCACCAACGCTTTCTGTTACCATTTTGCATTCAAATGGATGCTCTGTTGACATGGCATAAAAAATAGAAAGTACTTGTACTCAGGTGACTCTGTAGAGGGGGCTAGTGCAGTTTTGATTTATACAATGTGCCAAACAAAAAACATGTTCAGATTATATAATTGACTTATAAATAGTCCTGTTTTCAAAGTGTACAAAATGAGAGACTGGGTTTGGCATGGTACCTGACTTCTGACACACTTGGTCCCCCCACTGAGCAAACTAAAGGCTGGCAGAAAACAACAGACAGCAGATGCTCACTTAGGTTAACTTTCATTTAGCCTCCCATTCCCAATAAACTACCAATCTTACATTAAACACTATAGATTAACTTATTTGACATTGTCTTGGAATGAATTACTACCTTCAAAAACACGGAACACAAATGCAAACGAAAATACCATTAATCTCTACATTTAGAAGAAGGATCACAACCCAAATCTGAAGTAACTTTTTTCTAAGTCCGTTATCATATGAAATTCCTGCTCACAAAGAAGATAAACAATAAAGCGTTCAAATTTTGTCCCCACCACCCTAGCTGTCTGACCTGTCCGGGGTCATTGTAGGTCAACTCCAACATTAATCACACAGTCAGCTGAAAAGACTGCGACCGGCCCCACAACTTATAGATACCACACACAAACTCAAGTTTTATAGGAACTGGCTGTCAGATACACTTCCTTTGGCATAAAACTTGTTATTCAAGAGATAACTTGCTCTCTTTGAGCAGAAAATATAGAATCCCAAGAGACTGCAGTGTAACTTCAAGCATCAACAAACCAAAGCTATCTAAGAACGGCACTCCAGAATTAATTTAGCCCGAAACCTGATATAAAGTACAAGTGCAATAAATTATTCTTGCGCAGTCAGCTGTTCCCGGTCAAAAACACACTCATTCCTCTACAGTGAGCATCTATGATAAATTTAGTGCGCGACAACTGCATGGCACATCTGCCTTTCCTTTCATTCCCAGAGTCACACCACATGACATGAAGCATGCAGGACATACCGGTACTCTTCTACCTTTGAAACCGCATGTTGTCAAGACCTAGAAACAGTTAGATACATAGACTAGTGCCCCTGTTTACCACTATCAGTGAGATTTGTCCTTAGTCTAATAAACAAGGAGGCAAAAAAAGTATCTTACCAGCAGAGAACACGTCCACATCAGACACGGTTGTACGTAAAAGTGAGGATATGCCGAAAACACGACAAGAGCCGCCTCCCGTGCCCCACCGCCAATTTTACACTCTCTCACCTCCCCGCCGCCGTGATGTCATTCATTCATCAGTTTCCCCCGTAGCCATGGCAACAATGCTGCGTGGAGCGACTCATTCTTTTGCATCTGCCTTTCCACACGTTTTCATAGTCCCTCCCCCCACCTCAAGACCCCCAAGTTAAACCCACCCCACTTATTCCATCTGTGGGTACAGTTACACCCCCAAATCTTAAAGGGTCCACACCCATTGCTGGAAGAGGAAATTTAACAACAAGAAGATGCCTATAGATTCAACTCATCATATGCCCATAATCAAAATTAGTAATGGTGTCAGTATTATCTAATCAATATAAATAATGTTTAGATAACATATTGTATTTTTCTGTGTTAATTTCATATTATTCAACACTATGTTTTTGTTGACTTTTAACCAGCATTACAAGTTGGTGACAGTGGCTAATGTAAGGGAATTCTGGCTCGTTTTAGTGGGAACCTGGGAACTGTTGATAATATATCATCTTAGTAAAATCGTGGGCAATCATAGGTGTACTGTAATTTTACTGGCCTTATAGACAATTATTTGACAATATTTCTCTCTAACCTCTTTGTACTGATAAATTTTAGACAACGTTTAATCCTTGCTAAGACCTGGTTTAGAACTTGTTCAGTTTAGAGCTGATTCAACTACGGCTTCAACTAATGCTAATATTTTGCTAATCGATTAGTCTGTTGATTATTTTTTATGATTAGTTAACGATTATTCGATTACTGAATTTGTTGACATTTATTTCAATAATTGATTAATCACGGTTAATCCGATTAGTTAGCCTATTTCAGCCCTAGATTCAACCCGGTTTAATCTAGCTTTAATCTAGGTTTAGACTTTGTCTATATAGGCCTCCTATCACTTTTCTGTGACAGTTTAGGGAACTGTGTAATCTAAAATTGCTTCCTCTCAAACTCTCGATTAAATACAAAAGACAGACAAATATGCCCAAAACTGAAAAGTGATCCTTACCAGCTGTCTCATTGACCTACAGAATACAAGACATAATGGAGCCTATTGTCAATGCATGTCTGAAACTCCTGATACTCACGCACAGATAGTGTCCAAGCACTCGGAGTCAGTCCAGCAGTGCAGTAAGTGATTGATGAATAGCTAATGACCACCAAGGCCATTACTACAGCGCATCCCTAATAATTTGTACATTGACCTTGAAGAGAGGGAGAGAGTCTGGTCAATAGGAGATAAATCAAGCAAGAAATGCGCAATACCCTATACACTTATTTACTATAAGCCAGCTTTTCTCTAGGCTCTTATCTGTTTCACATAATCCTCTCAACCTTCATTTTTTAAAGCCACACAGATTTTTTGTCCTAGCAAAGTAACATGCACTCAAAGTAGGGTAAACATTAATGAATCCAAAGTACCATGTTGATTAGTTCTGAAAGTGAGACCTGACAAATGTAAAAATTGTGCATAAACATCTCTGTCAGTCTATAATTTCCTTGTTGCTGCTCAATACACAATTATTGTATTTCAAACTAAATTTTGTAGGCCTATACCTAAGTAACTTATTATGAAAATGTAGCCTATTTAACTACAAAAGTCCCTTGGCCTTGACCAATAGTGTTACATCTGGACACTATTAATGCATTTTGCGTTATGGCCTGCTGGCACAGACATTGTCCACATGTAACGCGCAGCGCGCCTGAACCTGTAGCCTATGTAGCAGAAAAGGGCGAGTTCCCTTCAAAAGCAATTTGCATTTTACGGTAGGCCTACGTAGACATTTTAGCGTATTCTATTCTTAAGTCGTATGATACGTTCAGACTTAGTTGAATAAAATTACTTGATGACTTGATGATGTTCGTAAGATATCGGCTAACCTTACCTAGCCTAACCCTATGGTCTAACAGTTACCTAACCAGCCCATTGCTAGCCTGGCCACTTGCTAGCCCATTGTCATATTAGACTAAGTTTTTTGTTGTTCTTTATTTTGTTTTGTACGGATTGTATACCTATATTAGCTACCGATTGTCTAACGATCACAAACCTGCCAAAGTCCTAAAATTACCTGGAGTTGCCACAGCCACCCTGCTCTCTCCATTTTGGAACCATATTGTGAGGTAAGCGTTTAGCCCCAAATGCTATTGAATCGATCTACTGTGACACAGGGTCAGTGGCTAAATTTGATGATTCAGACACAGTAGCCTAAATTTATAGAAAGCTGAGATGACAGTGGTCAGTTTGGATTGAATTGAGATCTATTGGGGCCAGAAATTACTAGCACATACCAACACACGCACTCAGGTAAGGTCTGGGTAATCCAAGTGCCCTCCACTGCGAAATGTGAGCATGCACTTAAAGTAAACATTAATGAATCCAAAGTACCATTTTGATTAGCCCTGAAAGTGAGATCTGACAAATGTAAAAATTGTGCATAAACATCTCTCAGTCAGTCTGATGTTATCTTAAAAGCCATGTTCTTAAAGGGAATACTCTCCCACTGAGAAGCTCAACATGGGCAAGTGTTGGTCCTGGGGGTGGGTTCATGTGTAATGTGAGGATGATAGCTATGGCAGTGGTGCGGATCATGCACCTGCTCACGTACAGTTAATAACTATCCGTTTGCTTGTGTTTCAAATTGTGTTTTTTTCTAACTCAACCTTTTATCATGCTGGCATTTCACACCCTCTTAAGTTTCAAGCATATGCCAGTGACACCAAATTACCTCCTGAACTAATACATTGGCTCCATATGCCAAGTTTTCAATTTCAGTTGAGGGCAGAGACAGGTGAGGGGTGATTCATATGTAGCTGTACATTAGGAGGGGGCAAGTTCTGACAGGCCATGGCCCTGACCTCGCCTGATCAGTCCCTGTGACACAGAGACCAATAATAGGGCTTGAAAGGAAAGAGAGATCAAGGCCACAGGCCGTGTGCCTCTATACATGCCAACACTAACATGAGGAAGTCTTCTATGAGATCACATAGCCTCGTCCTCCTCTACTGACAAAGAACTGGGCTTGGTCAAAGTTTGTCTCAGGCTTTGCACCTGTTGCATTTTAAATCCATGCACACAGCTCTGCTTTGATGGTATTGTATTCATCAGAGGCAGAAATCTCAGACCAAAGGGTGGGATTTAATTTCAGCGTCCTGGAAGTGTGCCATCCACAAATAACATGTTGCTGTTCCTGCTGCCAGCAGAGTTTCCCTCCACCTGTCATTAGCTTTAGGTTCAGTTTGACCAGACTAAGTGCCCTGTCCCATGATCCTCACTTTAATAAGAGTTTCTTATCTTAGCTCTATAGATGCACTATTCAGCGCCAGCACCGTCTGTCACATATACTGTATGTTAAGTCTTCAGACACAACCAGTCTACTCATGACTCTGCTATTTGTTTCAATATGCTTGTTTTCTCAGTGTGCAAGACTAAAGTTATGCATATTTGTTTGGATTTCATTTTGCTCTAATCTGATATAAGGGTAAGAGTGATCTGTTGCTTAATTAGATGACTGGTAAACCATTTCTAATCCTCTCCACCCCTTAGTCTGCTCAGTCAGCTGCCTGACATCCAGATGGGTTAATCTTGTGAAACACCTCTAGTAAGACGGCTCAAATAAAAATCATATGTAAAGGGCATGTTATTAAAATTTCCAATTACAATTTCACATTGATAAACATATCAGTTTTGTTTACTTTACTTTTACTTTACTTTTTTTCTGGGTCCATAATATTTAGATTTTTTATATATTTCTTACATTTTAGGTTCAAATTCTCATCACGCGTTCATAAGAAAATTTGGGGAGGATTTCCTGAAATTATTAATATTTAAAGATAAAACTAAACTTGATGAATCATCAAATATGATTCTCTATTTAGTTATACATAATAAATATGAAATGTTTGAGCACAATATCAAAACATTCTGAAAATAATATGTAAAACTCAAATGTTCACAGGCACTATTCTCATCCTCCGCAACCATTTTGTACTGTTCATTAAATAAATAAGGAACAAAGATTTCTCAGGCATTTTTGAGAGAAGGAAGGCTTTGGCTTTGGCTGATTACCCAGGACCACATTTAGAGCAGTTTTGATAGATTTTATTTCTCTTTCCCAGCTACCACCAAAGTGAGGGGCTGAAGGTGGATTAAACTGGAAATTCACCTGTGATTGGGCCAGTTCTTGTTTCAAAGTGGGAGCCATTGCTTCAAATGCACTTTTTAGTTCTGCTTCACCTCCTTTGAAATTTGTACCACAGTCAGAAATAAGCTCGAAAGGTTTTCCTTGGCGTGAGACAAATCTTCTAAATGCCATTAAAAATGCATCTGCGTCTGGTTTGTTCAGAGTCTCTATGTGTATGCAACGTGTGGTTAAACATTTGAAAAGCAAGCCCCACCTTTTTTCAGTACGACGGCCAACAGTTACAGTAAAAGGTCCAAAGCAGTCCATTCCAGTGGACCAAAAGGGGGGTTTTGACAGTCTGAGGCGTGCTGGTGGTAAATCTGCCATTTTAGGGATTACTGGAT